>NW_023611054.1:0-128694 GCF_013339725.1 Rhipicephalus microplus
GATACTGGTCAGTACCCATGAATGAACCTGACCGCGCCAAGACTGCATTTGTTACTCCAGACGTCTTGTACGAGTTTAACGTGATGCCGTTTGGTCTTTGCGACGCCCCTACCACCTTCGAGCATCTGATGGACAACATACTTCGAGGCTTCGAATGGCATACGTGTCTGTGCTATCTGGACGACGTGGTCGCTTTTTCAAAATACTGTGACTCCCATCTACTGCGCCTCGCTAGTGTCCTGGAATGCCTCACACATGCTGTGCTCCAACGAAATTTGAAAAAGTGCCATTTTGCCGCCCGAAAGCTCACCCTCTTAGGGTATGTTGTCACCAAGGATAGTGTTTTACCTGACACAGCGAAACTCCGTGCCGTCGCCCAGTTTTCTAAGCCATCGACATTGAAGGAACGCTTGAGCTTTATCGGATTGTGTTCATTTCTTCGTCGATTCGTCCGTAATTTCGCATCCGTATTAGCCCCTCTAACACGGCTACTTTCTGACAATGAAGGACTTTTGGCGTGGTCTTCCGCTTGCAATGACGCATTTTCGAAACTACGTTTTTTGCTGACATTTCCGCCGATTCTCCGTCACTATAACCCAGATGCCCCTACCGAAATCTACACCGAGGCTAGTGGAGTCGGCCTTGGCGCTCTTCTTGCTCAACGCAAGTCAGGCTTCAACGAATACATGGTTTCTTATGCCAGTCGCATTCTTACTAGGGCTGAAGAGAATTATTCGGTCACAGAAAAGGAATGCCTGACCATCGTTTGGGCAATCACAAAATTTTGACCCTACGTCTATGGCAGTTCATTTGATGTCGGGACTGATCACCACGCCCTCTGCTGGTTATCGTCGATTAAAGACCCGTGTGGCCGTCTGGCTCATTGGGCATTGCGTCTCCAAGACTACGATGTCCATGTGATCTACAGGTTGGGTCACCGACATTAGAATGCCGATGCCCTTTCCCGCTCTCCACTTTCCCAGGAACATGAAAGTGCGTCTGTTTTCAGTCTTGACGCTGCGGCACATTCGTTCCCTGACATGCACTCCGAGCAGCTCCAAGACGCTTAGATAAGTCTCTATGATAAAGGTACTGTCTCAGCCACCCCGAGGTACCACAAATTTTTCAGTACGACGTACAGCTCGACATTTCATCATCCGCGATGTACTCCTGTAACGTCGCAACTACCTTTCCGACAACCTCAAGTGGTTGCTTGTGATTCATCGCCACCTACGTGCTGCTATTGGCGACTCTTTTCACGCGGATCTCCAATGCGGCCGCGCTGGTGTGATAAAAACGTATGCACGCCTCCGGCTGCGGTACTGTTGGCGCGGAACGTACCGATTTGTCCAACAGTACGTACGTTCGTGTTCCAAATGTCAACGCCGAAAAAGCCCACCAAACATAGCCAATGGACAACTGCAGCCGCTGCCTTGCCCATCTCGACCTTTTTACCGCATCGGAATTGACTTGTACGGTCCACCTTCCCTACACACCTGACGGGAACCGGTGGGTGGTAGTCGCTATTGATCACTTGACACGCTATGCTGAAACTGCTGCGCTGCCAGAGGCCACATCACGTGAAGTTGGCTTGTTTAGCCCTCACAATTTTGTTCTTCACCATGGCGCGCCTCATGAGCTACTCAGCGACCGCGGATGAATGTTTATTTCAGAAGCCGTACAAGCACTTCTTTGTGAATGCAACGTTGTGCATCGGACAACCAGCGCGTACCATACGCGAACGATTGGAATGACCGAACAGTTTCCCCACACAGTGGGCGACATACTGTCATGGTACGTTGTCGCCCTGACACAGGAACTTGCACCACAACTCCCTTTTTACTTAACTACAAAGCACCACTCAGTCTACGACGGATTCTCTTTTTACCTTTCTCCTCTACGGTCGCGATCTTTCTCCTCATCTCATGGACACTATTCTCTTGTACCGTTCGGACGCTTCAGAATCCACAACTGTATCCGAAGAGTGCTACACCTATGCGGAAAATTCAGGCAACTCGCGCTTTCTTACCAAAAACGTTAAACGTACCAGAAGGACCGTCACGTTGAAAACCTGCCTCTCCCCGCAGTCATATTTGCCTGGCACGTTGGTATGGTTTCACGTTCCTTCATCTTCTCCTGGTCTTTCTACCAAGCTACTGCCAAAGTACGAAGGCCCCTACCAAGTCCTACGTCAGCCCTCACCGGTTAACTATATTGTTGAGCCGGTTCAATCATCGAGACGGACGCCGTCGTGGTCGCGAGAATGTTCAAGTCGATCGATTGAAACCGAACTATGACCCACTCATCCTACCCGGTCCATAGGTCGCCAGGATGGCTCATTTTCTGGAGCCATCCTGGCGACCTATGCTATGCGACCTATGACGTTGCCTGGCTCATACGCTGTGTTTATTCTATCAAGCACTTCTTCCTTCTCGGCCTATACAAAACATTGTTTCATACGTCTAACGATTTCCCATCCTCCCGAAAAAAGGCATGCATTACGAATAAGAAAAAGTTAACAAGGAGACGTTGAAAAGTCACAAGTGTAAAACTTCATAATTGGTTCTATGCTCCAGAGAAGGTCAGTAAACTTTCAAACACTTCAGGAGAGAGTGCATCAGTCCGGTTAGTGCAGGAATTCTGGTGGGCGAGGCTGACTGTGGCGTTCTGGGAAAGATAACCGCGTCTTGCACAACTGCACTGACCATGACACTGCTTCAGTAGCTGTGAAGAGTGAACGAGGTTGGACGTCCTTGTAGCCTCTGAAGGTTGGATGTCGTTGGTGCCGAATATCTGTCGCAGGCACTGTATTCTGTGTCGTGGCTGAGACGGACGCATAGCTTCCAGCTGGTGTTTGCGAGAATTGAAGTTGATAATACGATGTCTGTGTTCCTGCATTTTGCAACTGGTAGCGTCCAGTCTGTTTTGTGGTTTTCTGTGGTGGTATCTCTGTCGGTAGGATTGTACAGGATGCCTTGATATCTGGTACAGAAGACTTCCTTGACATTTCCTTCTACGAATACGGCTCGGATGTTGACTTGATCTTTCCTTTAGTTTGTGTCGTTCCTGATGACCATCCTTAAGCCGCAAATCTGCTTGTGGTCTTATTTTAGTTCGTCATAGTGTTTGATGTAACTGCCGTAGTTTACGGAGTTTTTTAAGTTCTTGATGGCACTGCTGATGTTCAGAAATCTGACGAGGTGTTAGGCCTTTGGTAACACGAGCCTTCTTTTCTCTATTGGTTGTTGTGATCAATAAGTAGTGGGTAGTCATTGGGTTGTCGTGATTCTCAAAAAGAAAATGAAGGTGGTGCACTACAATCGACAAAAAGGTCTTTGGAGGCTTCTTCGGCACTGTTGACTACGAAGGGCTCTTGCACATCTTGTGCGGTGTTCAATTTCTCTCAGCCTTCTGCTTTATCTCGACTGTCTAGTGTGTGTGCGCCGCACGGTGGTGAATGAACCCGTCTGGAAAGAGCATGGTATTTTTGTTAATCGTCAGGTCGCCTACCGTGGTCGCGGCGTCCTTATGAGGCAAATGGTGTGCAATAGGAGCGCTTAAAGAGCCACGTGATAAAATATGCATGGTGAACCGCGTATGCGAGATAAAGAATTGCAAGCATCAGGTCAGTGAGCAACGTCTCGCGTCATATGCTGGAGTGAGGACTTTAGAAAATGCCGACTTTCATGCAGAAGGGAGGAGCGCTTGATGGTTAGGTTTTTCCCAAAACACGCATGGTCTTCTGAAAGTAAACTCATGTGCCACTTCGTCTTGTTGCAGTTGTCGATTATTGTTGGGCTTTCGAATGCTTGAGGACTGCATAGGAAATTGACGATAGTGTGCGGTTGTCTCTAGATGGTTGGCAATGAGTTGGTCTTGGTCATTGTCGTTAAAACGGGTAATCATCTCCTCTTTGGTCTTTTGCCATGACTCGTCGTTCTCGAATATGTGGGTTACGTAAAATTTAAATGCCTCACTGGTGACGTAGTCGCTGAAGTTTGTAATCATCTCCCGTTCCGACCACGATGCAGCAATAGCGTGCAGCTCTAACAGGTCGAACCAGTCCTGAACATGTCCATCATCCACTGCTCCGGTGCACTTGGGAATGGGAAGATAGTCGATGGTTCTGTCATGATGCCGGTAACTGCATGAGCCTGAGATTACCTTTTCTGTGGTCTATATTGCCACGTTCCATTTCATAAGTTTTTGTTATCGTTCCGAATTACCACACGATTCTCGGCGCAAACCGCGCCTGCAGGTTTCGAGAAGGTTCCGGACTGCAGTAGATCATTTCGATAAGATCACGCCCACTGTGCGAACGGTACAGATTGTTCTGGAACCTACTCCACCGCCAGCGATAACGCTAGAACATTCGACTGCAAGGGTATAAATGCCGACGCGCTTCGCCGCTTGTGAGTTGTTGATCGAAGGCCGACGCTGCGTTCGCCGATATCAGTCCGAGACTGCTATCTGTGCAAGACTGCTGCTGTAATTAGACTTTCCCTTTACCGGGCACAGGTTCGCCAAAATAAACAGTTAAATCCCAACACGAAGTTTTCTGTCTTTGGCCACGTCACGACCCCGTGACATCTGGTGGAGGTGATGCTTCGTTCATGTACCGGACGCCCCCGTCAAGCCGTGAACCCAGCCCCCGTCGCGGAGAAGACACCGATACCAACCAAGAGCAGCGAACGAGCCGCCGACAGCAAGGTCTCCCACCGGAGTACGGCCTTCTACAAGACAAGGCGCGGAAGACCAAGACCATAACCTTGACTGCAGCGACAATGACAACCGGAGCGTCCCAGCCCGCGATCGTCATTCATCAACCCAGGGAACCACCAACGTTCCATGGCTCATCGTTTGAAGACCCGGAAACCTGGCTAGAAACATACGACCATGTGGCCGCCCTCAACCACTGGGACAACGAAGAAAAGCTCCGTCGTGTGTACTTCTATCTGGAAGACACCGCAAGGACCTGGCTAGAGAATCGGGAGTCCACGCTCCGAACGTGGGATGTCTACTGTGGCGCATTTCTGCAAACGTTCGCAAGCGTCGCTCGCAAAGAGAGGGCCGCTACTCTACTCGAGACCCGGTTCAGCTACCAAATGAAAAGGTTGGAATTTTCACAGAGGAGATGACCCACCTATTCCGTCATGCTGACCCAGACATGCCTGAGGAAAAGAAAGTTCGTTTCCTCATGCGAGGAGTCAAACAGGAGCTCTTCGCGGGACTAATGAGGAATCCACCGAACACCGTCCAAGGATTTGTATTCGAGGCGACCACCATCGAAGAAACGCTGGACATGCGCACCAGACAGTATAATCGTCGCCTGACTCGGGAATGCGCTGCTGCTCAAGCCAGTGACTCCGACGACGTGCGTGAAACGATCCGACCGATCGTGCGCGAAGAGCTGCGCAAACTGTTGCCTTCAGCGCAGCCTCAAGTGGATTCGATCGCCGACATTGTGCGAGAAGTCCGGCAATCGCTTCGAATTCCCGAAACACCGCCGCCCGAGCCAGAACCTATGAGCTACGCCGCTGCAGTGCGCCACAACGCTCCTCCCCGTCCACGCCAAAACGCCGCCCTGTCACACTTCCGTTGCCAGACGCCACCGCCGCCACCACCCCAACCGACGTCCTACCGTTCCCCAGCGGGCCAGCGCAGTGCACCGAAGAAAACGGACGTTTGGCGTGCACCTGACAACCGCCGCTCTGCTACCACTGCGGCGAGGCCGGGCACACATACCGCCGTTGCCAGTACCGACAGATGGGACTACGTGGCTTCGCCGTCAATGCACCGCGTCCGCAGCCAGGAGATCGGCCACGTGACATCGCCGACTACCTGGCAGGAACTCATTGGACACCACGAAGTCCTTCCCGTTCGCCGTCACCCAGCCGCCGCATGTCACCGCACCCCCGGCAGTACTCTGGCCCAACGCGGGGCCGGTCTCCTAGCCCGTATCCGGCAAACTAAGGGCAGCAACCGATGGAGGTGCGGTTGCTGTGCGACGAACTACTGAAGATCCGACGACGACGACGATGCCACGACGGAGCTTTTCGAACACAACGCCAACCAGGCAAAGCCCTGACGGCGAAACCTCACTTACCGAAGGTGACCTGACGACGCAACATGGAAGCAGCGGAACAAGCCGACGCAGCCGTGACCCGACGCCACGCCCTAACTGTATTGCGAGACGACGAACTAGCGACCTCGACGTTTTTATCGACGGCCACAGTGTGACCGCTCTCGTCGATACTGGAGCCGACTACTCCGTACAGTGGGTAGTTCGCCACGAAGTTAAAGAAAGTTAGGACAGCTTGGGAAGGCTCTGAAATCCGCACAGCCGGAGGTCATCTCGTAGCGCCTGCAGGAATCTGCACAGCGAGAGTCACCATTAACGGCCGTATTTATCCTACAGACTTCGTAGTCCTACAGCGTTGCTCGAGAGATGTCATCCCTGGCATGGACTTCTTATGCCTCCATGGTGCTGTCATCAACCTAAAAACAAAGTCGATAACGTTATCCACAGAAGAAGCACTACCGCCGCGCACGCCGTCTGGACACCATGCCTTGAATGTGCTGGAAGAACAAGTCACCATTCCGCCTCGCTCAAGCGTCATTATTTCAGTTGGCGCTCCTGAATCACCTGACTTCGAAGGCGTCGTTGAAGGCAGTCAGCATCTGTTGGTCACCCGAAGTATTTGCGTCGCAAGAGGAATTGCAGAGCTGCGGGGAGGCAAAGCAACGGTTATGCTCACAAATTTCAGCAATGAGTACAAACATGTGAACAAAGGAACAACGGTCGCATACATCGAAGAAATTGTCGAAGCCACCAGTACTTTCGCCCTCGCCGATTCTGCGGAACCTGCTCGGAGGAACCAAGCCCCTTCTATAGCTTTCGACGTCAATCCCAGACTTCCGAACGATAAGCAAGAACAGCTCAAGGCCCTGCTCCTGCAATACGAAGATTGCTTTTCGTCGTCATCGAAATTCGGCAGACACCAATCACAAAACATCGAATCATAACCGAAGAAAATGCCAGACCACTCCGTCAGAGTCCGTACAGGGTTTCGACGCGAGAACGTGAGGCAATAAAGAGACAAGTTGATGAAATGCTGCGAGATGACATTATCCAGCCGTCCAAGAGTCCATGGGCATCCCACGTGGTGTTAGTGAAGAAAAAGGATGGAACCCTACGTTTCTGCGTCGATTATCGCCGCGTGAACAAAATCACATGAAAGGACGTGTATCCTCTCCCACGAATAGACGACGCACTTGATCGGCTTCATAACGCCAAGTACTTCTCGTCAATGGACCTCAAGAATGGCTATTGGCAAATCGAAGTCGACGAAAGAGACCGAGAGAAGACGGCGTTTATAACACCGGACGGCCTCTTCGAGTTTAAGGTGATGCCCTTCGGCCTTTGCTCAGCGCCTGCAACTTTACAACGCGTTATGGATACAGTACTGGCAGGATTGAAGTGGCAGACTTGCCTTGTGTACCTGGACGACGTCGTCGTGTTTTCCTCGAGTTTCGACGAGCATCTTCGGCGCCTTGAAGCTGTACTTCAAGCCATCAAGACGTCCGGACTCACACTGAAGCCAGAAAAGTGCAGATTTGCGTATGAGGAGCTCTTGTTTCTGGGGCACGTTATCAGCAAGTCTGGAGTTCGTCCCGATCCACGGAAAACAGCCGCCATTCGCGACTTCCCGCCGCCCACTGACAAGAAGGCCGTGCGCCGATTTCTGGGACTGTGGGCCTATTATAGGCGGTTCGTGAAAAACTTCGCCCGCATCGCCGATCCTCTCACTAACCTTACCAAGACCGACTCGGAGTTCAAGTGGGAAACGCCACAGGAACACGCTTTCCAGGAGCTTAAACATCGCCTCCGGACGCCTGCGTTACTTGCCCGTTTCGACGAATTCGCCGAGACAGAAATACATACTGACGCAAGCAGCGTAGGTCTTGGCACCGTTCTTGTGCAGAGGGCTGACGGACTTGAAAGGGTTACTAGTTACGCCACCCGATCGCTATCCAAAGCAGAAGCAAATTATTCCACAACACAAAAGGAGTGCCTCGCCATCATCTGGGCTACGTCAAAATTTCGCCCCTACCTCTACGGCAGGCCCTTCAAAGTTGTGAGCGACCACCACGCCTTGTGTTGGCTAGCCACCTTGAAGGACCCTTCAGGTCGCCTCGCACGATGGAGCCTGAGACTTCAAGAATATGACATTACTGTCATTTACAAGTCCGGCAAAAAACACTCTGACGCTGTCTCTCTCGTGCGCGTGTCGACCAACCGCTACCCGACGACTCGGATGACGACTACTTTTTGGGAACGATAACTACCGACGACTTCGCTGAACGACAGCGGGCCGACCCGGAACTTAAAGCCCTAGTAGAATACCTCGAAGGCAGGACCGCCGAAGTCCCGAAGGTATTCAAGCACGCACTTGCGTCATTCTTTCTACGAAACGGTCTTCTACAAAAGAAGAACTTTTCACCGCTTCGAGCTAAGTACCTCCTTGTGGTGCCTTCAGCTCTGCGACCAGAACTCCTGCAGGCCCTGCACGATGATCCGACGGCAGGGCACCTCGGTGTTTCCCGCACGCTCGCGAGGATACAAGAAAGGTACTACTGGCCACGTCTTACCACCGACGTCACTCGTTATGTGAGGACATGCCGGGACTGTCAGCGACGCAAGACACCGTCGACAAGGCCAGCGGAACCTTGCAGCCAATTGACCCACCTTGCCGACCTTTCCAGCAGATTGGTATGGACCTACTGGGGCCGTTCCCGACGTTGGCTTTCGGAAACAAGTGGATCGTGGTAGCTACCGACTACCTCACCCGCTACGCCGAGACAAAAGCCCTGCCAAAAGGCAGTGCATCCGAGGTAGCTAAGTTTTTCGTCGAAAATATCGTTCTACGTCACGGCGCCCCGGAGGTCCTTATCACCGACAGAGGAACGGCAATCACTGCCGACTTAATTCAAGCGATCTTGGCATACAGCCAAAGAAACCACCACCGGACGACAGCGTACTACCCACAGACCAACGGCCTTACCGAGCGGCTTAACAAGACGATCACCGACACGCTGTCATTGTACGTCGATGTCGAACACAAGACGTGGGACTCCATTCTTCCGTATGTGACCTTCGCATACAACACGACGGTGCAGGAGACGACGCAGATATCTCCATACAAATTGGTCTACGGAAAGAGCCCGGCAACGACGCTCGATGCCATGTTACCCAATGTCACCGACGAAGAAAACCTCGATGTGAGCGAGTACCTTCAACCAGCCGAAGAAGCCCGACAACTTGCGCGTCTCCGTATCAAGAATCAACAGACGACCGACAGCCACCGTTACAACCTTCGACGACGCTTCGTGGAATACCAGCCCGGTGAACGTGTTTGGGTGTGGACGCCGATACGCCGACGTGGACTAAGTGAAAAGCTTCTCCGACGGTACTTCGGACCGTACAAGGTGGTTCGACGTCTCGGCCCACTTGATTACGAGGTTGTCCCCGACGGCATCACGAACTCTCACGACGCCGATGGCGACCTGAAGTCGTCAATGTCGCGCGCCTTTCATGCACGTTAACAAACTGAAACAGTGTTTTTTTATTATTGTTGTATTCTAATTTATTCATTGTACTTTCTTGCATTATTATTGTACCTTCATCTTTAGTTAAAGCATCGGGACAATGCCTTTTTTTCAGAGGGGGCAATGCCACGTTCCATTTCATAAGTTTTTGTTATCGTTCCGAAACACCACACGATTCTCGGCGCAAACCGCGCCTGCAGGTTTCGAGAAGGTTCCGGACTGTAGTAGATCATTTCGATAAGATCACGCCCACTGTGCGAACGGTACAGATTGTTCTGGAACCTATGCCACCGCCAGCGATAACGCTAGAACATTCGACGACAAGGTATAAAGCCCAAACTCCATAAGCGCGAAAATGCACGCGACAGCGACGAGCAACGCGACGTAGATCGGCGTCGCGCGATCAGTCGCTAGCGCAGGCAAACCTCATTCACGCGACGGCTTCGGCGAGCGAATTCCACTGTTGCTGACATGAAGCCGTCAACTCGCACCAAGAAAACCGCGTAGCGAGCGGTTTCCAATTAAACAATAAGATATATTGTTGTGTAATGGAACGGAAAGTGTTTATTATTGCCTTGCAGCATTTTTATGTGCGCATGCGTAATAAACGTTGCGTTATTTCTTGTTGCGCATACGTGACTAGGGCAGGATCACGTGCACCTATGTAGTCTTCGTCTTTTCCGGTTTTTCGCTATTGGCTGCTTGAGCCCAGCACTTCCGGGCGATGAGCGACGGTTTCCAAATCTGGAGAACCGGGCGATCGCGCGAAAACGAGCACGCGACACGTCGCGCGAACGCCCTGTTTCGTCGCTCATAGCGTCGCTCTTCGCTGTCGCGTGCATTTCCGCGCTTATGGAGTTTGGGCTTAAATGCCGACGCGCTTCGCCGCTTGTGAGTTGTTGATCGAAGGCCGACGCTGCGTTCGCCGCTATCAGTCCGAGACTGCTATCTGTGCAAGACTGCTGCTGTAATTAGACTTTCCCTTTACCGGGCACAGGTTCGCCCAAATAAACAGTTAAATCCAACACGAAGTTTCCTGTCTTTGGCCACGTCACGACCCCGTGACAATATTCAGTTCACACGTATTGGCGGTGGCTTCATGAAGGATGTGAGGCTGATGAGCGGCGGTCAGGTCTTCGTGTGCCGCTATGATGACTGTCATACGCCATGATTTCTCTATGAAGCACTTCTTCTTTGTCGGCCTCTACCAACCATAGCTTCATAAATATATATATATATATATATATATATTATATATATATATATATATATATATATAAAAATTCACATATAAACCCAAAAAAGTGGATGGAGGAAAGGCCGCTGTGGTAGCTCAGTGGTTGAGCATCAACCGCATTATTCGAAGGTCGTAGGTTCGATTCCTGCCCACGGCTGGTTATTTTTACATCCACTTTTCTTTCTTCTTATATACAATCCATTGGTTCTAATAACTTCCCCCGTACAGTCCTTGGCATTACTGTCTGTTAGATCTCATTATTATTGTGTTAAAACACGGAAAAACGAGCCCTATATCATCATATCATATCATCATATCTATCATATATATATATATAAATATATATATATATATATATATATATATATTATATATATATATATATATATATATATATATATACATAACCTAGAAGCTGAGTTTACCGACTGGGCCACTTTCAAGACGATCACCTTCGTGGACGTGCTTGGCCGAACAGCAGTGCGCAAGCTCCGCGCAGACCAGCGCTTGCGAGATCGCGCCCAACTGTCTGGAGAGAGTTTAACGTGCTACATCGAGGACGTTGTGGGCCTCTGCGGTCGCTACAAACCCGACATGTCTGAAACAGCCAAGGTCAAACATATTCTGAAGGGCATCGAAGATGATGCCTTCCACATGCTGGCGGGGAACGACCCGCGAACAGTTGCGGAAGTTATTAAGCACTGCCAAAACTACGATGAGTTGTGAACACAGCGCATTTCAACACGACACCGTACTTTTAACATGACGAACAGCTGTCAAATGGAGCGAGCGCGAGCAGCAACAACACTCTTCTTTCTCTTCTTTCACTGGTGAGACACATCAGCAAATATCTGACGAGCTGAAGGACGTGACAGCTATCACACTAATTGCCAAAGGGGACTTTCATTCGTGTGTTTTGGAATACTGCAATTCCTCCATAATCAGGTCGTTCCTGCACGGGTGTATCACAGCATAATTCAAAAGGTGTGCTTTTGTGAAGAGGTATTTTGTGTTAGCTACTCTAAAAACTGAAGCATGTTGTATATGTTCGGGTCGCACTCAGCGAACACTTTTAAATGATTAGGTCAGGCAATGCTCTGACCATCTCTGATATCTTTTTCAATTATCCACTTAAAGCATATATTGGGGATCAAGGTTACTTAAAAAATAGCTTGATATTTGTTAGCATAGACAGGAGCACAAAAGAAATGACAACAAAGCAAAGGGTACAGCTGCTTTGAACTGTCGCAAGCAACACTAAGAAGAACACGGCGAAAAACACTTGAGAATTGGTCTAAAAGTCTTCGTATGGGAGCTAGGCGTTCATAGTCGGCAGCAATGACACACGAGAAGAACATAAGCAATGATAATTGATTTGTGGGGTTTAACGTTCCAAAACCACTATTTGATTATGAGAGATGCCGAGGTGGAGGGCTTCGGAAATTTTGACCAATAGCAATGAGGCAGTACTTATCCGAAGCCGTGATGCCGATCAGTCCTAGTGAAAGTTCTCCAAATCATAAAACTGTAAAGCGCGTTGTCGCAGTGAATCCAAACACAGGAACTCAGAAGGCACCTATCTGTACACCTATCTGTACTTATATGATTCTGAAGGCAGCTTATCTACTCCGGTTACATACTATGTGAACAGGCGTTCCCGAAGGCATACTTTGTCACATTCCGATACAACGTTATGATAACTACAAGCTCGGGGCATAATACTGCGGAACGCTTTTCAGCCACTTAGGTAACAGGTTTGCGCAAGCCTCTGTGTATTATAACTGTACGTACTTGTTCTTTGGTAAGGTGCGTGCACTCCTATAATAAATATACACTCATTTCTATATAAATTGTGTGTTTTCATTTTAAATTGATGTTATATTACCTGATGATATTAACTAAGGCATTCAATTTTTGAAAGACCGGCAACATGAACGAGGGACATCTACATGGGAGCACGAACTATCCTAAGCACGCGAAAAGGGATTCATGTCATTGAATTGAGCGAAAATAATTGGATGGCACGCTTATGCAAAACCTTTCCCTGAGGCAGTGTTGGCTATAGGTGGAGCTTGTATTTTCTTCTGAAGTTGTAATTTAGAACAGCGACTTATGAGATCTTTTTAGAGCGTGAGAATGAATTGAAAGCACGTACATTCTAATAGTGACTGGACCTTGAAAACGCCGCAGGATTGGTCAAATGACATAAAAAGTAAGTTTTCCGTTCTTTTGAAGGTGTCTGAAAAACGAAAGAAATAAAATTATAAACATTTGCAAGCCTTTTCTTATGTGGTGAATAGAGTTCACAAATGCCCTAACAGTCTATCACTGTAACACCATTTCTAAACTTATGATTATCAAGGTCAGAACGGGAGACTCTCGGGTGCCTTACAGGGGAGTTATGGCGGGTTTAGAAAGGCAAAGTAGAGCTTACAAAGTTTGTTGGCTGTGTTAAACTATGAACCTCGTGTGATGACTGTTATGGCACAGCAGATAAGCTGAGAAGTGAAAAAATTGGTGAATAATATTTTTTTTTCTTTATTATACCGCAAAGCCCCCTAAAGGAAGGGTTTTACATGAGGGGCGGGCATATACCACAACAGTTCTTCTATGAAAGGTTTGATCATGGTTGGGTCGGATTGAAGCGCGGCATTTGGGAAAAAGCCATTTCAGTTCTTTGATGTCAGGTTGAAAAATGACTGGTGAAAGAGAGAAGGTGGGTGACTCGACGGCGAGATAAAAACTGAGAAGGTTTGCTTTGGATTTGAGTTTTGAGGAACTAGAGTTAAGGAAATAGTCTGAAAATCTAAAACGCACAGCACGGCTCTGTAATGACTCAAGCATGGTGATGTTGTTATGGTGGTATGGGTACCACAGGGCACACGCGTATTCAACTTTTGGCCTGACGAAAGACCAGTAGATTGGAAGTTAGACTATGGGGGTGCTAATCAGTTAATACGACGCAAGAGAGAAAGAACACAACTAGCAGAATTGCTATACTGGTTATGTGGTAGTGCCATGTTAGTTACTATTGAGACTATTTCCTAAATATCTGTAGTGTTGCCAGAACACATTGAAGGGTAACATGTAATCTTATCACGAGCAGGGTATTACTTATATCGATGAAAAGTGAGAATACAGGTTTTGGATGTGTTTATTTACGTTAGCCAGCTCTGACACCAATCTTCAATTTCCGTGAGGTGAGATTATAAGCATAAAACATTATTATTATTGTTAATTACGCAGTATAGCACGCACAACAATCGTCAGGAAACAATAGAATTCCAGAAGAAATCTTGAGTGGAAGAGCAACAATGTAAATGAGGTAGAGGAGGCACAAAAAGACTGTGCTTTGAGGAACCCTGGATATAACTGGAGCAAGAAAAAGGAGTGTTCGTGGACGTATACGAATTGTTTGCGGTTGGAGAGAAAGTCACGTAATAATTGAAAAATGAGATGATGAAAGTTTAGGCGCGACAGTTTTAGGAATAAGCGGTTGTGGGGCATTTTACCAAAAGCTTTTTTCAAGGTCAAAACAGTGCGTCAACGGGGCTCTCAGTATCAAGGATGCAACTGGTGTCGTTAGTGAACAAATAGCAGTGGAGTGTGACAGAAAAGGCCCTTCTGGAAGCCATGCTGACTGGAATGAAAGAAAATGACACAGCTAATGCCTGTCGCGATATGTGAATGAAGAATGTGCTCTCTTTATTTCAAACATGCACTCGATACAGTATGTTCGAAATAATACAGTTTGATGCCAAATAACCAAGCGGATTGATCCTACTCGCAATCTTTTAACGACCCACAGGTTATGACTCCGACAACTGTCAAGTAAATTTCAGCTGATGAACGTGTACGAGTTAAAAATTGCCCGCAGCTTCCCTCGGGGAACACTGAGGAGGATGCGGAGCATATAATTGGTTAACGGGGTGTTAAAGTGCGACTTACTTGGGTCGATGGCTAAATTGGTTATGAGGTAGTGCCATGTTAGGTTACTATTGAGATTATTTCCTAAATATCTGTAGTGTTAACAGAAGATATTAAAGGGCAACATGTAATGTAATCACGAGCAGGGTATTACTTATTTCGATGAAAAGTGAGAATACAGGTTTTTGATGTGTTTAATTACATGAGCCAGCTCTGACACCAATCTTCAGTTTTCGTGAGGTTAGTGTACAAGCATAAAACGTTATTATTATCGTTAATTGCGCAGTATAGCACGCAACAACAATCGTCAGAAAACAATAGAATTCCAGAAAAAATCTTGACTAGAAGATTAACAATATAAAGGAGGCAGCGGAGGCACCAAAAGACTGTGCCTTGAGGAACCCTGGATGTAACTGGAGCAAGAGAAAAGGAGTGTTCGTGGACGTATACGAATTGTTTGCGGTTGGAGAGAAAGTCACGTATTAATTGAAAAATTAAATGATGCAAGTTTAGGCGAGGCAGTTTTAGGAGTAAGCGGTTGTGGGGCACTTTACCAAAAGCTTTTTCGAAGGTCAAAACAGTGCGTCAACGGGGCTGTTAGTATTAAGGCTGCAACTGGTGTCGTTAGTGAAGAAAAGCAGTGGAGTGTGACAGAAAAGGCCCTTCTGGAAGCCATGCTGACTGGAATGAAAGAAAATGACAGAGGTAATACCTGTCGCGATATGTGAATAAAGAATGTGCTCTCTGAATTTCATACATGCACTTGATACAGTATGTTCGAAATAATACTGTTTGATGCCAAATAACCAAGCGGATTGATCCTACTCGCAATCTTTTAACGACCCATAGGTTATGACTCCGACAACTGCCAAGTAAACTTCAGCAGATGAACGTGTACGAGTTAAAAAACATTGCAAAATGTTAAATGCATGCATGAGTGCAAAATATAATCTCATGAGTCACAAAATGGATAAAAAAGAAACTAACATGTATACAGCATGAAGTAACCATGTTTTTCCCCCACATAATGCCATAAAATGTGGATGTACATCCAATACATCGTTGGTTTGCCCTTAACAACACGCAGAAATATTGGCTAGCGCCGAATAACATGGGTTAAAGTGTCTTCTCTGTCCTCTAGCGTAAACTAGTTACACTATCACCTAAATATACTGGCTGGTAGTGGTTACCTGTTGCCTAATTTGGGATAACCGTTGACTAGTGCCTCACACGTAAGTGTTGTATGATTTTGGATAGTACGGGCTTACGCTTCTACGTTTGTTCGTAAGATGAGTTGAGTTGATTTTATTTATTTAACTTCATGATGAAACAATGTACACGTCGTTTGATGTGAACAGAAAAAAAGCTGCATGTGACAACTTGGCTAGACCATTCACCCAGAGAAAAAAAATCCAACTTACGAAGTTACAAAAATGTTAGACAGCCAAAACCGACCATACTGAAAGAAACGCGCGTATGGCTCATGACAGCAAATAATAAAAAAAGCAACTCTGAAATGCATACAAGACTATTCATAACAAAGCAATGTATGAAACAAAGTAACCATAACACCAATCACACAGCATTCATAAAAAACACAATCAGAACACCCAATATAACACATCAGTCTTGAAGAATATACGCTGGTTATCATTAGTTAACTTCCATTTATACATCAGACTTGGTAGAGGGTATTTCAGTGTTTCGAATTCATAATTATTCCGAGGACGTGGTGCATGCCAAGTTTCCGTATGCCGAGTCACTCGATTGGCAGGATTATGTAGCTAGGTAATTAATTTACGTAAAAGGGTACCTAGAGTTCCCCAATTTTCAGTGTGGCTTAGTCCTTTATTATAGTTATTTGGCTGTCAGCTGTTGTCGACTACGGGACGCGGTAATCGCGTAATAATTATAACCACTCCAATGTCTTTGTAGTACACACCGCACAGTTGTATTTATGATTCATGCCCGGGGGTAATATGGCACTGGTTGACTCGGTCAGATTTCACAAATGTACAATTAAAGTGAGTATAGTGCACCAGAGGGCCCTTTTTTTCTTTATTAAAGCAATCCCCTGCATTCGTAGCTGAGCTCGCACGTTTCGTAAGAGTACATAATTAAAGCATGGTGGGGTAAACAAGGTTATTTGTTAGTACGAAACACGTTTCGCCCCTACGTAACGCTTGGTACTAGCCAATTTATGGCACATGCAAATATATCTCGCTACCTACCATGTGCCGCCTAACAGTAAATCCTTAGTTTGTGAAAAACCGTGAAAGTTCTTTACCTATTTATTTGAAACCCCTTTTAGCACACTACGTCGAACGTGGTGAAGCTCGCAACAAATACCGTACTTTATCATGCACGTATATGGTGGTGCATGACGAAGCTCTTATATTTACCGGCGGTGTGTTTTCCGTTCGCATTAGTAGTTTCTCCGCCTTTTTCATATATTAATTTTTTGCTCTATTTTGTCAATAATATTACAATGGTATTTTGAGTATGTGAAGGTGCGTGCACTGGGTCTGGGGTTGAAAGTCCACCTAGGCGGCGACTCCGGTGATGTTCGAATGGTTGTACCTGCGTGGCACGTCGACGTTGTGTATCCCGCATGTGCACCAGACTCTGTCACGTCCACGAAGGGGTGTATTGAGATGCGACATAGCGGGAATCTCAGCGGTATTGTGTAGGAACCAAGGTTGTATCCATCGTTCGTTTGTTTGTTTGTTGTCTGTTAATTCTGGCAGCCCCACCACGATGGTCTAGTAGCTGAGGTACTCGGCTGCTGACCCACAGGTCTGGGCAATGAATCACGGCTGCGGTGGCTCCATTTTCGATGGAGACGAAAATGCTGTAGTGCTGTGTGCTCAAACTTGGGTGTACGTTCAAGAACCGCCGTTGGGTGAAATTTTCGGAGCCCTCTACTATGGTGTCTCTCATGGTGGTTTTAGGATAATAAACCCACCAGACCAACTCTGGGGGATCCAAGAAGAATTGGCTGAACTGAAGGCATGTTTTTCTCGTCTCTCTCAACCCCTGACCTACTGCTACACACAGGTGCACAATTCAAATTACGATTATAACAATATTTTTATCTCAACAAGTTTATTGTCTAGAATGCTTAAAGACACTATACGTGGTAAAGTATAAATGTTCTGCCGGCAAATTTTACAGCGAAAGCATTATATGCGTAGAAAAAACAAAAACAAAAATGTCAGCATATCCACGGGTGAATGATGGAGAGTGGGGCGAAGCATCCGCCCGTCCATTCGTTCTTACTTCCGTCCGTCCATGCGTCCATCTGTGTGAACGTCCGTGCGTCCATCCACCCGTTTGTGCGTGCGTCTTTTCGTGCCTCTGAACGTCCATCCATGCGTCTGTCCGTGCGTTCGTCCATGCATCTGCCTCTGCGTCCATCCATGCGTCTATCCATCTGTGCAGCCATTCAGGCGTCCGTCCATGCATTTGTCGGTGTGTCTATTCGTCCATCTAGTCAACGCCCTAAGTGCCACTATCTCGCATCTTTTCATCACATATTCCGAATAAAGAAGCACCGCCATTCAGCGGACTTTCCAAGGACCAAACAAGAGGTGGCACACGCACACTTTCTTACAGCTTGCGCTTCGTGTCTACTTTCCACCATTAACCACCTCGTGTTCGTGGTATATACTAGTTCACTGTATTTATGGCACTGCGGCCCAACTCTCGCTAAGCATTTCTAAAACCAAGGAAATTACGCCCGGCGAGTATAACGCAGCAACCCTCTATTGTCAGATAGTGCTCAATGTACATGCCAATGACTGCTAATGGGAATGAGAGACAGGAGATGTCGGCTTTTAGTTAACGCGCACTGTGAATTTATTTGTTGTTCAACAACGCACAAGAGAAATCTCTCACCGCACCGCCTTGCAGGTCAAAGCGCAAGACATGGTACGTACTACGAAGAGGGACGAACGGGTGCCGCTCTTAGGAGCTTCGCCCCTAAAACGTGCGGGAGCGATGACATAAATGGTCTCCATTGGTATCCGTTACGTCATTCGCAGAGTCGTACCGAAGCACGAGTGCCATTGACTGCGTTGTGAGTTAGCTTGTAATATCAACGCTTGCAACAACGCGGTGTTGCGGCATCAATGTGATGATTGTCGGAGTTCGATCGCAAGAGCAAACGCTCGCTTTGTGCGAGAGTTTCTCTAGTGGCAAAATAGAAACTTTGATCTCTCTTACTCTTCCCAGCGGTACCTCTGCTTGGCGGCAATGTTGGTGACCACTTGTCATTCGAAAAACAATATTTGTTTTAGCACAGTGCGAAACACGTTTAACCGTTCATTACACTCTTCCATAACCGTGACCGTGCGAGGCTGAATCTGAGGCATGTGAAATAAATGTTGTGGTAAACCCAAGCCATACGTAAGTCTAAGTTCATTTGGAAGCAAGCACGTGTAAATAATAATTCTGAAAGGCTTCAGTTCAGCGTCGGTTTGAGCACGCTGCTAAACACCGGGCCTTAACACTTCAGCTATCGTCGTTAAGCATTTGTAGAGAGTGCTTGGGTGGGGATATTTTAGTTATGATTGTATTGTTGTTATGTGTCTCCCTCAGCCACCACGACAGTGTTCTCGCTGAAGCTTTCCTGAAGATCAATTTGTTGGGGACCAGTAGTACTATAACTTAAATGCAAAAGTATGATATTTAGCGGGTGTGGTTGTATAGGTTAAAAATTTAATTATTTATTATCTAGGAGAATTTTGAAGATGTTACAATTAGGCGGGTTTCAAATTTGTGGACGGGCGCTAATATGTACAAACATTGCGCCAAGAAACCACCTCTGCAATGTATTGCTGAACAAGACGCTAATAAACGTTGTGGTAGGTGTTTTTATCGATTAGCTTCGTCAAGCTTTTAACAGCGAATAAATTTGGTTCGTCACGCAATGATACGTTTAATTATAAAGACTGGCATGCACTCATATGAGCAATACCGTAAATATTGAATATATTTGATGCTATATATGCACCACCACACGTTCATTAGCGTGGTAGAGTTAACGCAATCAATTATTGAACTTTTTACCACTTATTTTGCGTGTTCTCTGTACCATAGGCGTTATGTCGGAAACAATATAAAAAATTGCACTTGTTTCTTACGACCACTTGTGGATATATTTTAGCTTGACCAAGAGCTCCTGCACAGCATAAAAAAATATCTTCTGAGAGGTGACGCTTTTTATTCTTCTGCATGTGTAATAAATTTACGTTGGTTTGTTCGAGAACATGTTGTGATCCTTGTGGCAGTCTTCTGCGTGGAGTGACCAAACTCAGAGGCTCTGCAGTTCAGATTATCCGACATGAAAACCGACCATTTTAAAGGTTTTTACACATAAATATGCAGGGTTATACCGGGACCAGGGCTCAGATCATGTTAACTGTAGAGGGCGATTTAAGCTACTTTTTTTTTATAACGACCTTTACTATAACGCTCTCTACTGCGTTTTGCTCACGGGTTTCGAGGACACCGAAAAAAACTGCGGAGGATATCGGAGTAGTAATAGGAACAAGTTACTCTTAATTCACGCAAAGCCTCAAATAGAGTGAAACTCATTATCACTCTGTTTGAATTGAGAGAGCGAAACTGCTTTCTAACGTAGCTCTATTTAAGAGAATAGAATGCTTAGGTATTCTTGAGGCACTATTGAGTGAAACGCGGTTATACACCTGTTCATGATGACATTTAGATGTGCCGGCACGCCACGATTGATTAGCACTACCTTATGAAACAGATATATAGGCAGTAGAACGTATTGCATCGGTTGGAGTCATTAGAAACTATAACGAAAAGAGCGGCGTTTTCAGCCGACTCCAGTAGATGTCTGTGCACTGGAGGGTGCTGGGAACTGCTAATATCCGCATTTTTAGCTTCGTATCTGTGTGGTGAAATAAACAGCTATCACTTTATTCAACCGATCACAATCGCAACTCAATGTAAACACCTAAGACATTCTCCTTATAATAATACTCGTGTTTTTTGCTACGACCATCGCGCATGGAGGATGCTGCCGTAAGCCTAACGTACGGTACGGTACAGGGAAGAATTATGGCTTTAGTCGTAGAACGTGAACAACAACGTGAACAAGAATGACCTAAAATACTTCCAAAGAGGAAAAAAAAGGCAACTATATTTAGTGTACACTTCGAAAGCATGTTGTTTCATATACTGAAATGACTGACGACGAGGCAGTCAGTGCAAATGCTGTACCAATAAGCGGTTGTAGTGATCTTTTTTTCTAGTGTAAAAAACGTGTTAGGTAGATGGCCTGATCTCGCGAAGCACAAAACAAACACATGAAACACGTTAGCTACAGCTCAGCTGGTTTTGAGAAATGCGGAGACACTAAAATCTGCACTTGTAAAAAGAAATTAGAAATGACTAGCATTACTGATAACTTGCAAAACCTAGTACGCTTGCCGTGTTTTAGTGTAGTGTAGCAATTACTGTGTCGTATTTGCATTGTTCAGGGCATATAAAGGTCGAAGGTATAAGTCTGACTCGCTGTTTTAGTTTTTTTTATTTTATTTTTTCTATCCACGTGAAAAATATTTATGAAAGGCCATTGTAAAGCCCAATTTCAGCCCAAGTTCTCTTATTTTTTTGTGAGGTGTACTGCTACTCTCTTTAGTACGGTCATGCTACTCTGCTTCGGGTAGCGTTTTGTAGCTTTGTTCTGGGAGAAGTATTTTACCCATTCTTGGGGAATCACTGTATTCTGCCACAACAAGCCGTGATTTACTCTGGAAAAGAGAGTAAAATATGGGACAAGAAAGTACTCTCCGATGATGATGATGATGATGATGATGATGATTATGATGGTGGTGGTGGTGGTGGTGGTGGTGGTGGTGGTGGTTTTAATGGCGCAACGACCAATTGATGGCCAAAGAGTGCCATTTCAATAGACTAGATATATGAACAATGATAAGATGCGTGGCTAGAAAGGGGCCTTGAAATTCCTCGCGCTAACGTGGGTGAAAACATGGAAGTAGTAAAACCAGTGGATGGCGAAATGTGATGATAATAAAACCATGATGATGATATAGTTACCGCAGCCACGACCACGGTACAGAGATCACGCTACGGATCACCTTGAAATCTGGGGTGAAAGCTATGAACATTCTTTTAAAAACGCAAAAAGTGATTGCAGTTTAAAAAGCGGATTCCTACCAATGAGCATCCCAGAGTGTAGTGCGAGCTGCTGTCGGTAGGGCAGTAAAAAGTGCTTTTTCTTAAAGCATCCAGCTCATTGCACTGGACGAGAATGTGCAGAACCGTAAGTGTTTCTCCCCATCTCTCACATAGGGGTGGATAGCCACAGGACAGAAGACAAGAATGTGCAGAGTGTGTATGCCTTGTTCTAAGCTTTGTTAGTGTTACTTCTGTGTGTCATAACTTTGATAGTGGTGGCCAATTACCTAGTTGCGGCTTAATAGCACGGAGTTCATTGTCTGTGCTTCTGTCCCACGTGCTCTGCCAGTAGGCCCTGAGCTTTTGTTTCAGAAAAGGTTTCAAGTCAAGTGCAGGAATCACTATTGATATACTGGTAGCTGTTTCTTTGGTGGTTGCAGCTAAGTGGTCCGTCAAAACAATTCCTTGTATCTCATGGGTTTCTGGCACCCCGCAGTCTATGACATGTGTATTCAGTGCGTTCACTGTGCACAGGATTGAGTAAAGGGAGATAAAAATGGGATTTCTTTGCTTTCTGAGTGTTTTAAGGGTTTTTACAACGCTCAGATATCTGTTTAGAATACAGCACTTTATAATTTTAGTTGTTTTATGTGTTTAACACCTACCAGTATAGCATAAGTCTCTGCTGTGAAAATGCTGGTGTTCAGGTGCAGAATACCGGCATCTAAAAAAGATGGATCGACTGCTGCACAGGAGAGAGAAAGGCGGGTTCTTGAGGCATCAGTATATAATTCTGGGCATGAGTATTTTTGCTGCAGTTCTAGGAAATGTGCATTATTATGTGCATTTGGCGCGTGCTTGGTGACTTGTATAAAAGACATATCGCAGTCTATCAGCTGCCACTGCCAAGGCGAGACATATACAGCGAGAGCAGCCAAACTGTGTTCAAGAAGCGCAAGCTCGTCTCTTCGGCTGGAGTCCTTACACGAAGTGCACAGGGTTGTTATATGGCAGGGCGGTTGTTAAACAGGACAGAACTGGACAAGTCATTGATGGCGGAGTGTACGGGTTGTTGTTTGTCGGTAATCACCTTGTGGAAGTAGACAAATGATTGGTAGGATCGTGTCAAATGGAGAGACCATTAGTTTGATTCAATTGACAAGCTTTCCACGGGGCTTGTGCGAAAAGAACCCGTGGAAAGCCGAATGCCAAGGTGAAGAACAGGCTCGAGCATCTTTGAGGCCATTGGTGTCACAGACTGATAGGTTATGGCCCCGTAATGTAGGCGTGTCAGTATAGGGCTTCTATATAAATTTATCAAACACTTTTCTTCTCTACCCCAGGTAGAGCGTGATAAGACTTTTATAATGTTCATCCTTTTTAAGCATTTGTGTTTTAGATCTTTATGTGTGGTATAAAGATTAGCTTGGGGCCCAAGATTAGGCCAAGAAATTGGTGATCAGTGTTTTCTGAAAGGCGCTGGCCATGTAGTTCCATGTGAGGTTCGGAATGAATACCTCTCTTTCTAGAGAGTAACACGCTAGTACTTTTTTGTGGAATCAGCTGGAACCTGTTTTCATCTGCCCATTTTAAAATTTTGTTCAAAGTCAGCTGCACCTGCCACTCACACATTGCCAGGTTACATGACTTAAAGCCGAACTGCACATTGTCTACAGTGCAGTAAGTGCAGTAAAACATAGTCCTAGGAATAAAGAGGCCCAATATAATCATTGTGATGATAATCAGAGTACAGCTTAGTACACCACCCTGGGGCACCCCTGCTCCCTGAACAAGTGCCTACTCGAACACGGAACGTCCGGTTTGAGAGATAACTTTCAATTGTACTCAGCATTCTACCCCGTATACCTAAATCTGGGAGGTCTCGAAGTATAACAAAGCGCCATGTTGTGTCATAGACCTTTTCTACATCTTGGAAGACATAGAGAAAGAAGTGTTTGTGGATAAAAGCGTCTCGGGTCTGTGCTTCAATACGTACAAGGTGGTCTATAGTGAACCTACCTTCTCAAAAACACCACTAGTACGGGTCAAGTAGACTTTTTATTTGTTTCAGGGACGTGTATAATGCGACGATTTATCATCTTTCAAAGAGTTTACAAAAACAACTGGTTAATGCGATGGACCTGTAACTCGTAACAGAGGACGGATCCTTACCCTGTTTTAATATGAGAAGGACGATGGTGGTTTTGCAGGAGGGAGGAATGACGCCAGAAAACCAGATGGCATTGTACAAGGAAAGTAATGTTTTTTTTTCTGTTTATAGAGGCAGGTTTTTCAGCATTTTATCCCGGGGGGAATAGCTGCAGCAAGTAAAAAATGCCTGTAACTCGGTCAAGCAGAATGGATGATTATATGCCTCATATTTAGTACATTTCATGCCTAGTTTACGTTTTTCCACTCTTGTCTTGTAGTGTTGGAACTCTGGAGGGTTGTGTGAAAATCTGGAAACCTGCTCGCAGTGTGCGCCCAGTCAGTTTGACTTGTCTTCCAAGCTGTGGCTTCGTGCGTTTACTAAAGGGAGTGAATAAGCTTGTTTTCCTTCTACGCTTTTCACCCTGTTCTAAACTTTACCTGCTTATGTATATGAGGTGGTGCCCGAAGTAAACGTATGCCAACGTTGTCTTCTAGCTTGTCGGCACGTCCTCCTGCCTTGGGACTTAATTTTCTTATAGTTTATAGGACTGTCAGTCTTCGACGAGATTTGGAGCAACTTCCATGCCTTGTTTTGTTTTTTGCGTGCATTACGACACTCTTCGTTCCACCACGGAACACGTCGCTTTCCTGAGAGTCCACTTGGTTGTGGAATACATTTGCACGCAGCGTCAACCAAAAAAACAGTGAAGTAATCCACAGCAGCCTCTATGCTTTACGTACTCTTCTCATTCTAGGTTCAGCGAGTAACGTTTTGGTACTGTTCCCAATCAGCGTTTGGGGCGAGCCACTTGGGAACCTGCGGAGGACTATCATTTGCAATTGTGTTGCTGAGAACTATAGGGAAATGATCACTTCCATATGAATTATTGAAAACTTCCCATTTGAGGAGCGCAAAAAGCGATGGAGATGAGATGCTAAGGTCTACTGACGAGTATGTGTTGTTAGTAACATTGTAATATGTTGGCGTTTTCTAAATCAAGAGACATGTGCTAAAAGAGAAAAGGAATTCCTCGATTAGACGACCTCGTGCATCGCACCACGAGTCTCCCCATAAAGTTATGCGCACTGAAGTTTCCAAGGAGAAGATACGGCTCTGAAAGTTTATCAATTAGAGACTGGAATTCGTGTTTATTGAGTCGGTGATACGGAATTATGCAAATACAACACAGTTTTCCTAGTTTGTTGAATATAACACCTCGAATAGCCACTGCCTCAAGAGATGTTGGAAGCAGTAAATGTGTACAGGCTGTTCCATTAGTAACTATATTGGCAACACTACCGGATGACACGACTGCATCATCTCGCTCCTTTGGAAAAATAACGTAACTGCGTAAAAAGTCGAAGTGTTTCGATTTGAAGTGATTTTCTTGCACACACAGCACAGTTGTATGTTTGTGTGAAAGTTCCTCGATATCGTCGAGGTTCCTTAACATCCCTGTTACATTTTATTGTAGTATTTGTGCCATTTTAACGTTTCATGTTGCTGTGTGCACAAAAAGTGTTGCCTTAGGTTACAGGGCCTTTGGGGGGCCCTGCTTTTGGCGCGCTCTAAAGAGTTGCACCTATCCTTCAGTTTCTGAGTCGCCGGAGGAGTGGGACTTGTATTCATCACCTCTTGTGAGGTGGTGGATGGTGCCTGCTCGGCAGGCACGTTGACAGAACTTTCGAACCTAACTGCGTTTGCAGTGGTCCGTCGTCCAGCAGACACGGTAGTCTGCAGACCTTGTTTGTCAGATGGCGGAGCAGTACAGGCTGCTCCAGCCGGGAAGCTGATGGCAACGACCACGACCACACTATACATGTGTGATATTGGCACGTGCTGAAAGATGTGGCGCAGCGCCCCGGCGCGTCACATCTGCGAACGAAGGAGAAGAGGGGTTGTGAAGTGCGAAACGCTTACGTGCCTCTAGGAATGACAGATTGAATTTGACCTTGAAATCTTCTATTTGTTTTCCTTTTTTCTTTATGGGGCATGATCGTGAGTAGGTAGGGTGATCTCCTTCGCAGTTCGAACAGTGAGTTGCTTCTGAGATGCAGTCATCAGATATGTGTTGGATGAATGCACACTTTGCGCAAGTGGCGCGCCCTGTGCAACTCTTTGATCCATGCCCGAAACGTTGACATTTGAAACATCTACAAGGATTGGGGATGTATACTCTTGCACGCAGCTTGCAATAGCCGGTTTCTATTGATTCTGGTAGGTCGCTTGTTCCAAAGGTGAATAATATGTGTTTTGTAAGGGTCTGTTTCTTGTCACGCCTTATCATTATTCTCTGTACCTTTACAACGTTTTCATCTCTCCATACTTCGCACATTTCGCTTTTGCGCAGATCGATAAGATCATCAGCAGAAATTACCCCACGGACAGTGTTCATAAACCTGTATTGGCCCACTGAAGCAGGAGTGTCCCCAAATGATATAATCCTGAGTAGTTTGTCGTATTTTTGTGCTTTGTCTCGAGCCTCCGATAGGAGGTCGCCACTTCCCATCTTTGTCATTTTGTACCCTGGTTCAATTTGTTACGTTAAAGTCTTTGACACTAGGAATGGTGAATTCGCTCGGACTCTCTTTTTTTCGTTTGACTATAAATGACTTCATACTTTGGGAAGCTTCTTCGGTGCGCCACCTTTTGAGAGAGAGAGAGAGAGAGAAATAGACTTTATTGGGCAATCCTGCGTGTGGAGGGTGGGAGCACGGCGCAGGGTTCCACACCGTCCTATCTATTTAGACTTCAACGATGGCAGACCCAGCGCGAGCTACTAAGAGTTTACCTCTTGAGGGAGCAATCAGGAAGGGGAGGAACATATGTCATACGGAGAGTAATAATTTCGGCAGCGATAATGGCCAACCACCACCGAGCCCAACAAGAGGACGCTTCAAGGTTAATTCACAAACACTTGGAGACACCAGCCATGCATCGCCACTATAGCTTATATACTGTATTTACCCAAGGTGCGATGCCTAAACAAGGTTAACCCTCGCCGCCAGGAAATTTGGAAGTAAATGAAAAAAGAAGATAACAGGACAAATAAAAAGTGTGAGAGAAAAACGAAGATGAGAAAAGAGAGAGATAGAATAAGGCGACTGCCGATTTCCCCTGGGTGGGTCAGCCCAGGGGCGCCGTCTACGTTAAGGTAGGGCCAAAGAGGTGTGTTGCCTCTGCCGAGGAGCCTTAAAGGTCCGATCATCCGGCGCCGACTGAACCCCCAGGATCCCCTTTTCTCCGGACATGGCAAAGCCACGAATGGCTAGGCGTGGGAGGGTGTCAAAACCCCACCGTTAGCTCGGGCCCATGGTGTCGCTGCATACCAAACGCCTGCGTAAGCAGACGCTGTGGTTAAAGTATTTTCTGAAAAAGAGTGCCCAGCGCTTTAAAGTATGTCTGCCAAGTGATTACACTTCGATATATCCACGGAAAGAAGTGGCTTTCAAAGGAGGTTCTAGTGCTGGGTAAAGAAACCACTTGGTTGACTGATGTGAGATTTCGACTACACACGGCTGTCACTTCTAAGTTTAGTTTGCGTGTTTGTTGAACATTTCCAAGTAGGCAAGAAATCAGGTACTTCCGGCTTACCACACACGCCTTTTTCAGGCAACTTCACGGGTAAATTGCATGAATCAAGAACTGGAAAAATACAGATGTCCATGTGCCAGTATCTTGTAAATATATGTTATTCATTTAAACTACAGTGTACTGAGGATAAGAGTTGGTGACGTCAAATTGTGAATTCTCGTCTGGAGGCTCCGAGCCCTCCAGTATTATGAAAATATTATGAATGGCATCCTGCTGGTGCGCATTACATCCTGATTATTCTCATTAAGCACATCATTTTTCCTTACCTTTTTGATATATTGCCATCTGATCTAAGCTCTCTGCATCAAGCACTCCGTATAGTCCAGATTCGCATCTGCGGATAAGAAACATACGTATTAGGCAAAAAACACGTAGTGAAAACACAAAAACTTACCTATTTCCTCTGTTGAACTTACATCTTTTAAATGAAATTGACAATCGTTTAACAGACTGAACTTTATCTACTACGCATTTGATAGGCTTGTTGCGAGTCGTTTCGATCGTCCATATTGGCTCCATCTGGTTGAAGAACTAAAATAATAAAAACCAATAATTTAAGTAGATTTTGATGGGCGCAGGGTTGCAGTATACACTAAAATTACAACATATGAGACGGGTAGCGTCCATTCACTACGACGACTGTGACACCTTCGTTTCAATGCCTGAGACACTTTTTCTACGGCTAACAGTTCTCTCTAGTGAACTGTCACTCAAACCTCTACATAAGATTGCCCCTGATCGTAAAAGCACAGTATCGGTGCCTCGGATTGGTGAGCATGATTTAAGGACTTTAGTCGAGAAACCTGCGAAACTTTCGAGGCTACTCAGGCGGACGAAGACTTGGACTTAGTTGTGAGATCTCTTAGGTGATTTCAGTTACTCGGTGAAGAACTCAGTAAAGCCCAACGCAGCGCGGCAGTAGTTTTTCACGGTGGCCAACGTGAAAGGAAAGACAGTCAGACAAGCACCGTAGAACCTAGGCTGAAACGTATGTTCTTGTGTTGACAGTCGTAATGGCGGTTTCAGATAACCTTAGACACCAGGCTCGATCACGGGCAATGCGACGGGCCGTCGCCACACGATAATTGTGGTCGTGAGCATAGAATGCTGTTGAGTTAGCCTTAGAAGAAAGTAGTTAGTCTACAGTTCAGAGCAGGTTACATCCATGTAACCGATAAAATGGTGAATAATTAGTAACTTTAAGACGTGGGGTCGTGAGCGTATAATTCTGTTGAGTTAGCCTCAGAAGGAAGTAGTGAGTCGAGGGTTTAGAGCAGGTCACAGCAATATAACCAATTAAACGGAGAATAACCAGTAACGTCATGACAGAAAGTATGATGCACAAAGGTTACGAATGTTAAGTTGCAGTCTCAGTCTCGGTGGTCTCCAAACATGCACAAAGACAACGTATCCATGGTGCATGGTTCAAGTATTCAGCAAGTCTGAAGACACTGCAGGTATGAGACATTGTTTGTTTTAGGACGTTGCAGAAGAGCGAAGAAGGCTGCTGATACTGTCGAAAACAAATGGCGACCTTAATGCCTGAAGAGTTGACGAGGAGCATATTTGTGCAAGGTTACTTAGTGTGTGAGAAATCCAGCGACTCGGTTGCCGTTGTCACGAATCGCGCCGACCTCACGAAATGACATTTTATCAGCTTTTGAGCTGCACGAATTCTGCATTGTGCATGGTTGTGCAAGGAATTGAAAATTTTTCATACAAAATCAATATGCAAATGCGGTCTGTGTGGCTGTAGATGAATTGGGTGTGATTGACACGTCTTCAATGAATACTGTCTCCAATTCGAGTGCTGTCTGCTTGTCCTGTAAGTCATATTGCTCTGAGTTACCTGCCTGCGCTCTTTCCAGATCATATCAATATATATATATTGCTAAGACGAAACTGATGTTTTCCAAAGACTGCGCGTGGCTGCATCCACACGAATAATTGCATCAGCGGGAATGTTCTCAGCTCCACTGATGCAAAAATGTTCGTGGTGAATTCCGAGATAAAGGCTAGTTTTCATTTTTTCCATGATGTATGCAGTGAATAAGTGTGGCGTAGATAAACAGCTGGTGAACGATGAAAACTCTGAACGCTCGGCCTTCGAGTAGGCGGCAAAAGTGATGAGCTGCCAGGTGTACGACGAGAAGTTTTGGACCAAACATGCTGTGATGTGTCTGAGTAGGAGTCTAGTGTTTCGATGAAAACGCAAGTGTTTGCCCTACGACGCTGTACTTCTGTAGTAGCACAGCATTGTTTGGGAAGCGCCAGTCCTGAGCATCAGAGAATAAACTTGTTTTGCGTGGGTGGTTAGAGTATGTTCGGCTCAAGGCACGTTAAATGGCGTTAAAAGCGTCATAAGCAGCAGTGCATACGGCACTATTTTTGCCGAGAACTTCCCGCAAAGCACGTGGTATACTGGTTTCAGCAGATTGGCACAGTTTCTATTAGCGCGGCGGTAAAAGCTTACGAGACCAAGACTGACGGACCATTGTGGTCGACGATGGTTTTACAAACTGATTGATTGATATGTGGGGTTCAACGTCCCAAAACCACAATCTAATAATCAGAGACGCCATAGTGAAGGGCTTTGAATGTTTTGAGAACCTGGGGTTATTAGGACTTGCACCAGAATTATAGCAAACGGGCCTACAGCATTTTCGCTTCATCGAAAATGCAGCCGACGCCGCCAGGACTCGATTCAACGACTTGCGGGTCAGCAGACAAGTACCTTATCCACTAGACCACCGTGGCGGGTCAGTTTTGCAAACTCGTTGATGGCTTGCACTTAGTGAGAAAGTGGGAGGTTGTTGTTGGTGTCGGAATATTGAACAAGTAATCTAAAGGCTGCTTCTCCGAATCGGCTCTTTTCCGTGTTGGTGAGTACACCGTTTGCGGAGAGGCGTTGAAAAAGTTTGCAGAAGTGGTGCGAGTTTTCTTCCAGTGAAGAACTTGCGACTAGGATCACCTACCGACTAAAAGCACTCACCGAAGGACCCTTGCATGAAGACGGGAATGAGTTCCGTTTTGAGGTTTGAGGTGGAACAGTACAGTCAAAACCTCTTTTTAGGGGCGAAGCTCCTTAGGGCGTGGGCTGTGCGTCCCCTGTAGCCTGTATGTAGCCACCTCTAGTTTAGTTCTTGCAGTGTTCACTAGATGGCGGTACCGTCCGCTGTATGTAGCCACCTCTAGTTTAGTTCTTGCAGTGTTCACTAGATGGCGGTACCGTCTCCTGTATGTAGCCACCTCTCGTTTAGTTCTTGTAGTGTTTACTAGATGGTGGTACTTGTAGCTGATGATGAAAAGATGCAAGATGTTATAAACTAGAAAGCGGTACTTGTAGTTGATGAAAGACGCGAGATCTTATAAAATAGGAATGATGTCACATATGGCGCGTGTCATTGGTTGAAGGCAATCGTTCGATTTAGTGCGGCGACGTACGCTAGGGGGAGCGTTGTAATAAAATCCGTTCGCTGTTGGCGCGCGCTCGGAGTCGCCGGAGGGATGAGGCTGCATAGCGGAGAGAGCGCAAGGCGGCAGCAGCGCGCGCTCGCAGACAGAATCCCGATGTGCGAGCGCGCGAGGCAAGGGACATCGCAAGCCATCCATCGTCTAAGAACAAATAAAAGTTGATTTGTGTGTATACACACACAGCGTTTCTCACGTCTTTACATGATGATCGAGTGGGCGAATTACACGGAAGATTCACAGTTTACCGGTGAATCCCTCCGCAGGTTCGCCCATTCATCATTATTCACCCCGTGAATATGCCGTACTTTTTTTGTTCAGTTGGCGTTCTACAGTGAAGGTGCGTTCTGCTTTTGTTGCTCGGAGGATATTTATTTAGACTCCGGTGACATGAAGTCCTGCCGGGTTGTTCGGTCGAAGGTGTGCGAAAAGGCAACGTTCTTTTTTGCGCTGACGTCTCGTCGCCGCTAATTGTGAGCCGTTGGGTTTTCCGACAATGTGCAAGGACAAAGGCAGTGGCACCTATTTGCGCTGATACGGCGATAGTAAACGCTCATAGGTCTACCTGGGGAGTCACTTTGCTCTTAGCTCGGACAATTGGGCATCAAAGAACGGTGATAATGGCGCTCGGGAGGTGTGGCCGTAATGAGTTGTTTCAGCCGAGCGCAGAGACAGTGAAACCTCATAGGAGCAAGCGGCAGTGTGTGCAGGCTTTGGAGTGTGAGGAGGGATGAGAGGTGCGGGTGGTGTCGATTGTGTGGGCGCAATGATGAATATACTGGGGTATTGGGTGTCGGCTCATCCAAAAATTCATCGGCTGGTGTCGCCATTGATATCAAATTGATGACTCTGGGTGTAGCAAGCACAATTTTAACACCTGGGATGGCAGTCACTGCAGAAATAGTTGCCACAAAGAGCCGAGGAACTGCCTCATTTACCGTCAAAGCTGGCTTGCATGTCGTTCACCAAGCTCCTCTGCTAAGAGCAGATGTATTTTTGTTCTCTCCAACGCGGCTGCCCTTTCTAGCAGGATTGCCTTGAATTCATTTTATGGTCTGTCGGGCGACTGTTGCGAAACGAGGTAAACAATATGTCAGCTCCTTCTGTGGCGGATGAGCGCATTGCGCTGACTGCGCCGTAAAGATTCTACTCTTGCGAAATGATATTTCAAAGCTAGAATTCTTTTTCGACTTGCACGAACCGCATGACAGGTTCGCATTCTCAGTACGGCGGGAACCGGATAGTGATGTTAGAGATAGTCTCAGTGCAACCATTTGCATCTGGGGTCGTTTGACAAAGGGTGAGTGTCTGTACATATTGTTCCATTTTACAGCAAAATCTGTTACGAGATCCCGACTCAGGTCACGCGCAGTTATCTGCTGCTGCCGCTGGTGCCCGTAACAAAAACGCGCAAAATTAGGAAAAAAAAACCTAGCACCAATGACACAGTGGGGCTCGAACCCGGGTCCGCTGTGTGCCGGACCAGTATTTTACCACTTATACTAAGGGAAACAGCTCAAGAAACAGGACGGAGAAAGACGAAACACACGACACAAGCGCTAATACACAGCTGTGTGTAAATTTATTACACCTGGAAAGATATTGCTGAAAACAAGAAGAAAAACCGTCACTTGCACTTAAGAGTGAAGAGCAAGAAATAATCAGCCACGAGTCGAAAAGTACAAGTTAACTACTCGAAAACATTCTCTCTTTGTTCAAGAGGGGCGAGTTAAGGCTCACTGACGCAAATGTTTCCTTTCGTCTTGATATAAAAGGTCTCGGTTTTTTGCGCTCATTGCACGTTTTGTGCTACTGCAATTGAACTTGAAGCTTCCTCTAATTTTTTTGAAACACATGAAGGCGCTGTGTGGGGCACCTTTTTTTTCTTTAATGCGGTCCTACTGTTCACAAGAAATAACATTTTCTTTTCTTTCTAACTGGAGGCCCGGAGGATGAAATCATGTACAAGTGTGCCAAGCTAGAAACAACATGCCTGTAAGGAATAGACACACGTTTATGTTTCCATGTAAAGTGGGCATTCGTGATAACACATGGATCTTCAAAAATATGGTATACAAATACAATCTGCACCATGCTCTCGTGGCCTGTGGTGAAACAAAATTGTTATGGATACTCTACCTGGTCAACTAAAGCTACAAGAAAAGTTGACAAGCCGGAAGTGTCATATCAGTAAGACCGCAAGCGACTAAAAAACCCGCGCAACACTCTACGATTATACTTCACGCCTGGACCGCTTCCTCAAATAGGCAGTTTTCAACAGTAAATTTCCCCAGTAATACAAAAAACGCCAGGCCTGGGTGGTATGTTCAGAGCTGTCACTGCGAAAGCTAGAACAGTGGTCCTTCAGTCTTTTTTAAACACACATTAGTTAACTGCTGCAAGCACACTTGATCGATCCCAACTACGGCAATAATAAATAAAAATATACGGTAGTAGGCCGGCATTCTCTATGCTATTTTTCGTCAATCTTCTGAGAAGCGCGGTATTCGCTAAACCATTGCAAGAAATTTTTCGCCAATTGTTCATGCAGGTACAGATGACGATGAGGAAATATGCCTGAAGAAGGTATGCGTCACAGTTAATAGCGGAACAAAAAGAAGCTTTTGTATTGCATTGCAGTATTGGACTACCCACTCGTGGCGCTATTCGCATAATGCGATGACTTTTTGTTCTTCGCTGTTTTAAAACGCTTTATAAATCGCATATTAGCGCGATTGCTTTGGCGATATCAAGCCTACCTAAGGCAAGGTTACCAACAAGTCCCAAGCACCAGCATGGCTCAGTAGCCCAATACTGGGCTGGCACCCAGCGGACCCGGGTTCGAGTCCCAGTGTGTCATTGGTACTAGGTTATTTTTTCTAATGTCGTGCGATGAGGATACGGGCACTGGCGGTGGCGGCGGCGGACAACTACGGCGCTGCGGAAGAGCCGAATAGTGGTGTCAAATTTCGGTAGACTGTTTGACAAAGCTATCCATTGTTATTACGCAGGGATAATCTGCGTGCACACTGAAAGAAATTTCTGTGTAACCATTGGGCTGTTCAGCACGAATAAAGAAAGTGGAAATATTCCATAGCATCTCAAGTTGACGATTAGCACCCAGTCCTAGAATGAAGCGCGTCAAGTACGCAGACCACTTCTTCGTGGTATTATTGTTGAATCAAATATATAACACTTGCTAACATTTAGTAGAATATGTAATAATTAGTCTTCATAAATATTCAATTACATCCACAGTGCAGTTATCATTCAATGTGAAGAAAACATTGAGAGCATTACTTTTTTCTGAAACGTGCAAAACTTTATTCGCTCCTGACACCTGTAACGATAAACAAAGGAAAGAACCAAGAACCACCAAAATACGTTTTCATGAATGCTGCGAGTTTCTCATTGTGTCCAAATTCTTGGCTTATGAATGTCCACCAGAAAACACTGACATAGATTCATAAACAAGTATGAAGCTGGAATACTGAAGATCATGAAATTTTGTGCGTCGAAGTAATCGAATATACATTGTAATGTCCTAAATTATTAACTTACCTTCCTGACGTTCCAACATGCCGTCTGAGGCGTAATATCAATGATAATAATGACCAGTATGGCTGCGAATACGGGCGTTTCCATACCGATCAACATTTTTCAGGCCTAAAAACGTGTTGACACTACTTTCAAGTCCCTTATAGAACACAGTGGCGTATATTTATTGCATTGTTGCGTTCCAAGTAATCCCTCCATTACCTGTCATGTATCTCTAGCGCTTTATCTCTAATAATGTCTCGACTGCAGGACAATGGGCACGTGACCGAAGTTTCGACGTCAATACTAAAAAAGAAAATATCGAAAGAACAATAGACAGAACCTGTTGTAGCACAATGCTGCGAAAATGTAAGAGAACTGAAAGCTGGGCCATTTGTGGACAGTATGTGCGCTGTGATAAAACATGTTCAAGAAAACTATTGTTTCTCAAAACGAGAGGGTTAGGTGGCTGCCGTGAAGATTTCTCATTTCAGTCTTCGATCCGCGAACAAGAGCTAATTTTCTTCATTTAGCAAGATATTTTTTCATTGAGGTACGTGTGGGTCGCATTGCAAATTTGATCAACGAAACTGCTTTTCTTCAATTCATCGTTAATGACCCTGCCGAAAACAATACATATTCTTCAGAAGCCGCTAATAGAAAGATATTCCTGCACGGGCACACATGCTGTAAAAATATGTACATCCTGGTTAAAATCGTTTGGTTGTCGATTATGAATAATGGGCTGGTTTACAAAGTGACGTGCGGACCTTTAAGAATGGTATGCTGAGGCCAGGTTATAGCTGCCTCCATTCTTGAAGGATCCTGTTGATGAGCTGCTTTCAATGAATATAATATTAGAACTGCATGCTGGAAATCGGTGAAAGAGAAAAATGGGCGAAATCTGCACGAGCCACAAAAAAAAAAAACCTTTGTCGCACCGCTAAACGCAGCTTCTGTGCGCCAGTGTGAAGAATCGCGTGACTTTCCTTCGTGCACTTCAAGGGAAATAAAAAGCCTAGTTGTTGTTTGGGACGCGTGTGGTCAATTTCGCTCGCACGACCTGCTCGCCCACTCAGCCTCGCAGTGTGTTCCAGCATTGGTGACCCGGAATTATGGTGGAGCCACCGGGATTGGGTATCAACGTGGCTATAAGATTTTGACGTCGACGACAGACTCCGCGACTATTAGCCCCACCACGGTGATCTAGTGGCTAAGGTACTCGGCTGCTGACCCGCTGGTCGCGGGATTGAATCCCGGCGGCGGCGGCTGCAATTCCGATGAAGGCGGAAATGTTGTAGAACCGTGTACTCAGATTTGGGTGCACGTTAAAGAACCCCAGTTGGTCTAAATTTCCGAAGCCGTCCACTACGGCGTCTCTCGTAATCAAATGGTGGTTTTGGGACGTACAACCCCACAAATCTAACAAATCTAATCCGCGACTATTACTTCGACATCTTCAACGGACGCTTCTCCGACAGGTTCTTCAGTCGATGATAAGCTGCCACCCTTTTGGATCGCGGACCCCGCACTCTGGTCTATTCAAGTAGAAGCCCAGTTCACAGTGCAAGCGCATCACATGAGACTTGACCAAAACCGCTACGTCGTGAGCAGCCTCCCGCCACCCATAGCCAGTGAAATACGGGATCTCTTACTCGATCCACCAGCCGAATATAGCATACGTAACGCTAAAAGAAACTGTCACCCACCGTGTCATGCCCCCAAATTGCAGTGCCTACATCAATTGTTTCACGACACAAACCTGGGCGACCATACTCTTAGTCAGCTGTTGCGGCAAACGCAATTAGTACGCGGCGAAACAACAAACAGCGTAGACGGAGCATTGTTTCGAGAGTTCTTTTTGCAAAAGCTGCCAGTCAATGTGTTCGCGGGCTTGTCGAGGCGTCAGAGCAGAAAGACTTAACTGTGGTCGTCAAGCTCGCTTATCGGCTCATGGTGATCACCACGCCCACATCACAGGGCGCCGAGCAAGAACAACGGGCTCAGGAGGAACTTCAGCAAATGCGTGCAGATATTTCTCGACTCACCGAGACATTATCAGCTTTGCGTGTATAAGCAGGACAGCACAAGATTCAATTGAGCCAAACACGTCGGTATCACAGCCGCAGCGCAAAAATATATGCTGGTATCATTGGCAGTTCGTAAATTCTGCGCGTACCTGTGTTTCACCCTGCGCGCGCTCGGGAAACGACCGCGGCAAGCAAGCACTGAGTTTGAACGGCGCTGCTACGTTGCCTTCAAGACGTCCCTCGGTATTTTTTGTTACTGACCGCAAGAACGGGGGTCGTTCTTAGTCGACACAAGCCCCAAGGTGAGCGTGATACCCGCGTCACAAACCGAAAGAACCCTACTACATCACAGCTTCAAGCCGTAAATAACACGGTGATACGAACATACAGACATCGTTCAGCCACACTGGACTTCGCTTTCATCAGAACGTTCAAATGGGCGTTCATAGCCGCCGATGTCAACTTTGCGTTACTGGGCGCTGACTTTTTGCAGTACTTTGGTCTGATGGTTGATGTTCAAAACAAACCGCTTCGGGATCCTGTATGTCATGCAGCGGTTCAAGGAAAGCCGTGTTTGCGTCCTCCACTCAGCCCGACCTCACTCCGTCCATCAGAAGAATTGCGGTTCACTGCCATAGTACAACAGTTCCCAGAGCTGACGCAACAGAAACAGGCAGTTACCGAAGTAAAACATGATGTTCAGCTTCACATAGGAGCCACAGGACCACCGGTCTACGCGCACCTATGGCGGTTTTCGCCCGAGAAGCTACGGCAAGCCCGGCAGGTTTTCTCGTATATGATGGAACTCGGCATTATACGCTCTTCATCCAGCCCGTATGCGTCGCCTGTTCACATGGTTACCAAATCAACAGGTGGTGATTGTTGTCTTTGCGGGAAATATAGGGCACTAAACCGCGAGACAGTGCCGGACTGTTACCCAGTGCCACTCGTCCACGACCTGACCTCCGGCCTGCATGGCACGAACATCTTCTCAAAAAGAGATCTGGTGAGAGCATACCATCATATTACCGTAGCACCAGAGGATTGTTCCCAAGACCGCGATAACAACGCCATTCGGAATGTTTGAATTTCTTCGGATGCCTTTCACATTACGGAATGCTGGCCAAACTTTCCTACGCTTCATGAATGGCGTTATCCGGGACCTCTACTTCTACAAGGTTTACCTGGATGACATGCTGATCGCTAGCCGCACACCCGAAGAGCACGAGAGCCATCTATGCTGCATGCTACAGCGACTGGCAGAACATGGCATCGTTATAAACACAACCGAGTGCGTGTTTGGAGTACCATCGCTACCAATTTTGGGCCACAGCATATTCAAGCGCGGGAGTGCAACCACACCCGGACAAGGTCGAAACAGTGCGGGGGTTTCCACAGCCAAAAATCATCATCCAGCTCCGAGAGTTCTCGGACTAGTAAACTTTTACCGGAGTTTCGTTCCGAAGTGCGCCCACATCCTTCCACCACTGCACAGCCTACTAGCAGCTCCAGGAACTAAGGCGAGCGACATTCAGTGGAATGAACAAGCGGTAGAGGTCTTTCGGCATATTAAGTAGTCTGTCGCGAATGCCACCCTGCTCGCATACCCACAACCTGATGTACCGCAATGCATTATGGTGGACGCCTCAGGCACGGCTATCAGAACCGTACTGCAACAAAAGTCAAGCGGAAGGTGTAACCATGTTTCCTAATTCCTCTCCAAAATAGAGAGCCTGGCAGAACGCCGATACAGCACCTTTGGTAGTGAGTTCCTGGCTATATACGCGCCTATTTGGCACTTCCGCCACTATGTAGAAGGTAGATAATTTTTCATGCTCACAGATCACAAGCCGCTGACTCGCGCATTGCGCGCGGTCAACTAGGATACGGGTGCACACGTGGCACGAAAGCTCCACCAAATGTCTTACAGCGCAGAATTCACAATGGACATACGCCATGTCAGCGGGAAGGACACTGAAGCGGCAGACGCCCTTTCGCGCAGCCCAATCAACGCTGTCAGCCTACCAAGTAGCATTGACTTCACCACACTAACACCGATTCAACACAAAAATCCAGAGTTGAAGCCCCTACTGAAGTCCACAACCAGCGCCTTGAAGTTGCAATGGGTAGATTAGCCGACAGGACCGGTATGCTGTGACAAGTCCACTGGAAGGGCCAGTCCGTTTGTGCCTTCGGATCTTCAACGCAACTTTTATGAATCGCCGCACGCCTCTCTCACCCGGCAGTCCGAGCCACTCAGCGTGCACAGCAAGGTTCGTGTTGCCTGAAATAAATCAGGATGACTGACGCTGGACTCGAGAGTGCCTATACTGTCAGCGCTCCAAAGCGTGGCGCCATACTATAACCACATTAGGATCTTTTCCCCAGCCGGACACTCAATTTTCCCGAGTACATTTAGACATCGTGGGATCATTGCCTTTTTGTCAAGGGTAAAACTACTTGCTAGCTTGGGTCGACCACTTCACGCGATTGCCGGAGGCCGTCCCCATCCCAGATATCACTGCTGAGACGGTTGCTCACGCTTTAATCTGCCACTGTATAGCGGGATTGAGAGTTCAATCGACTGTGACAACCGATAGCGGAACGCCATTCGAGTCTGCCATATTCGGGAACAACACGCCGTTCCTAGGAATCTGGCGCATCCGAATGACGGCCTACTATCCCATCAGCAGCGGTATGGTGCAAAGATTTCATCTCCAACTGAAGACTAGCTTGACGGCAAATTCAAGTTACAGTTGGGTCGATGCTCTACCTCTGGTTTATTGGGAATTAGGACGGCTCTGAGAGCGAACATTGGCTGCTGCTCAGCTGAACTTGTATACGGCAGAACACCTCGCCTTCTTGTGGAGTTCATCGCTGACAGTAAAAACGCAAACGCTCAGTCACACAACGAGTACGCCTTGCGACTGCGGGACATTATGAGCAAGCTGCGCCCTGTCCCTCCACGTCTGCCAGCACCACGGCGTGTCCACGTCTCAAGTGATCTCTTCACCTGTTCTCATGGGCCCGTGAAGCGTGACGCTGTACACCGTCCACTCCAGCCCTCTTCTGATAGGCCACTCAAGGTGGCGAAACGAAAAAAATGCAGCATATCCACGAGGGGAATGATGGAGAGTAGGGTCAGCAGCCGTCTGTCCATTCGTTTTTGCTTCGGTCTGGCGAGGTGTCTGTTTGTGTGACTGTCCGTGCGTCCATGCGCCCGTTCGTGCGTGCATCTGTTCGTGCGTGGATCCCTGTGTTCGTCCATGCATGTGCCCCTGCGTCCATCCATGCGTCCATTCGTCTGTGCAGTGATCCGTGCGTCCGTCCATGCATCTGTCTGTGTGTCCGTTCGTCCATCTAGTCAGCACTCCAAGTACCACCATCTTGCATCTTTTCTTCATATATTCCGCATATAGGAGCACCGCCATCCAGCGGACATTCCAAGGACTAAACGAGAGGTGGCACATGCACACTTTCTTACGGCTAGCGCTTTGTGTCTACTTCCCGCCTTTAACCACCTCGAGTTCATGGTATATACTAGTTCACTGTATTCATGGCGCTGTGGCCCAACGCTCGCTAAATTTTTCTAAGACCAAAGCGGTTACGCCCAGCGAGTATAACGTAGCAACTCTTTCTTGTCAGTTAGCGCTCAATGTACATGCCAATGGCTGCTAATGGAGAATGAGAGATAGGAGATTTTGACTTTTGCTTAACGCGCACGCTGGAAATTTTTATTGTTCAACAACGCACAGGAGAAATCTTCCACCGGCACCACCTGGAAGGGCAAAGCGTAAGAAATGTTATGTACTAGGACGAGGGATGAACAGTAGCGCTTTGAAGAGTTTCGCCCCTTAAAAAACACATCACGATCGACACAGGTGGCCGTCATGAAGTGGTTTTGTTTGATACGTAAAACCAGCGTGCGTGGACAGCAACAGCGAAGCACGTGCACCATCTCGAGTTACATATCCAGAAAGGCTACTATCAGACCAGACTGAGCCAGCCCAACGATTCGTCGAAACGTTCACGCGGAGTGGACGACACACAAGACCTCCAGTGCGACTGAACTTATGAACTACAACTTGGTGTTAGCCTATTTTCTAGGGAGGTGTATTGTAGCGCCGCGAAACGGTGCTTCTGTGCACGAGTGTCAAGAGCGCAAGCACATAGAATCGCGTGACTTTTCTTTGTGCACTTTAAGGGAAATAAAATGTTTAGTTGTTGTTTGGGACGTGTGTGGTTCCATTCGCTTGCACGACCTGCTCGCCCAGCTCAGCCTCGCAGTGCGTGCACTCCTTAGCAGAGCAAAACGAACAATTCTGAAAACCCACGCGGTTGCTTCTAGGTTAGTGGTGCATTTAGCTAGTGATGAGAGTTATTTCTAGCTTCATTTTTGCTTGCTTTAAACCGTAGCGACGCTTTATTTAGGTGGTTCTGAATTGATTCTACAGTTATTCTCATCTCAGAGAGGTTCGATGTAAGTGACATACAGTCGTAGACGCGACGTGAACGTTCTTTCTGCAGAGAGAGAACTTCACGCAGAGCAAGCGTTTGCACTCGTTCGAACATTTGCGGCTGGATCGTCATTCACGTACGCCTTTCATCGCTTCGAGTGTTCGCGCAGCTGCCATCGCAATTCCCCCGTCTTTGTATTCTTTTACATTACGTCCTCAGTGTATTCCACTAGCCGAAGTAACTTCGATACTGTTTGTTGGGCGAAATCAAGCATTGTTACTTTTCAGTGCAAGTCATGTAAGTGAGAATAAGGCCAACCAATACGCGTTATGATTATTGTTTTTTTATAGGTCTCACAAGTGACCTATAAGCATGAACAGTAAAAAGACTTCATGTTTGTATCAGCAATACATATTTCACGCTGAAATAGTGTAACTGCTTGACCTCTTCGAAACTTTTGTTTGTTGTGTGGGCATGCATATTAACGCTCTATTGAGCTTCGTATGCATTAAATAGTGTGAGCGCTTGTGTGTTTTGTGTGCTTTTTTTCTGTGGCGTCTTCTATGCTTGTGCTGCAAACTTTGCTTCAATATAACGTACCAAATAAGCCTAAATGCAGTTTTTATCTTTCAGTTTTCTTCATTTTACAATCACATAGTAGTTGCAATGGACCTTATTTTAATGGCTACAAATGTACGGTGTCAAAAGGCGCGTCCGGTACAAGGAAGGACTTTTAAGGAGAGACAGGATAATGCTGGATCTTCGGGCGTGTACGCGACAAATAACAATGCTCCCAGTCTCGAACTTGCGCGTTTAGCTAAGGCTGAACGTAGCGACTAGAAACTAGTTCTTGTGCCGTGTGAATTCAAGAATGCGACACACTGTGTACAGCATTCAACAGGCGTCTCCAAATCGTTGCCGGAATGAAAATTCTAGGTGGGTCGGTTTAGCTATCACACACTGCCGATGTACCATCTGAAGTCAAGACAACCTCCTCCAGTTTCAGGGACGTCGACAAAGTTCGGAGGGTACGCAGTTCGGTGTCGGCATGCTGATGAGTGGCGAGGAGGCTGATGTTCATGATATATAGCTCTACGGCTCGTGTGTAGATGGCATCGACGCAGCTCAAAACATCGGCAGGAATGTTGTCGGGGCCTCTGACATGACATATTCTTGTTGTAAATTCTGAGATGTAGAAGAGATGTCGAGTCTCTGGTGGTGAGTAGCCGGACGGTGATCAGTTCATGGCTTCCACAAGCGCTTTATGGTCGGTCAAGACACTAAACTGCCGGCTTTCTAGGAAGTGCTGGAAGTGTCCGACAGCAAAGTACACTGCGAGTAGTTCACGGCCGAAAACACTGTAGCGGGTCTGTGCAGGCTTCAGCTTCTTTGTGAAGAAAGCGAGTGGATGCCACGTGCTATAGATGAATTGCTGCAACATGGCACTAACAGCGTCGTTCGAGGCGTCTGTCATGAGAGCAGTCGGTGCATCTAGCTCTGTATGTTTCAGCAGTGCTGAACTGGCGTGGGCAGACGTAACACACGTGAACGCGTGGGCGACCTCTTTAATCCATTTAAGCGCTTGTTTTCGTTTTGAGCTAAACAGAGCGTCCAGGGGGGCCACAAGTCGTGCACAGTTGGGTATAAACCGTTGATAGAAATTGACACACCCGAGAACTTGGTAAAGCTTCATCATCGTAGTCGGTCGTGAAAATCTTCGAATTACGGAGCCTGGAACGACAGTGTCTGAACGCTGTTCGCGTCGACCACGTATCCAAGAAACTCAAGTTCTCGACCAATTTCACTTTTGGTGGCATCGATGACAATTCTATAGCTGTTAAGGGGGGAAACGACAACTGCAGGTGTTGAACATGCCCTTCGACGGAAGAACTTGCGACAAGAAGGTCGTCGATGTAGGCAAAGACGAAAGGCATGTCATGGGTGACGGAGTCGGTGAAACGCTGGAATGATCGGTCAGCATTCCGTAGGCTGAAGGGTATGCGGAGACATTCAAAAGGCCGAAAAGTGTGGTGATGAAAGCATTTGTTATATCTTTCTTCGCAACTGACAACTGATGATACGCGTGAACAAGATCGATCTTGAAAAAGATTGTCGCACAGTGCAGCGCTACCGTGAAGTTCTAGATAATCGAAATTGGGCAGCGATCGGGAACTGTGATGCTGTCGAGTGCCCGATAATCGTTCAATCGATGCCGATTCCCAATCTTCTTAGGTACTTTGCGTAGTGTTGAAGCCCAGTTGCGAAGTGTAGGTCAAATGCTACTGAGTGCGAGCATGTCCTTAAACTCCGCCCGAGTGGGATCGAATTGTCGAACTTGAAAATAGACCGGAGGGCCAGCGGTGACAATGTGGTGACAGACGTCGTGTTGCACCGGTTGCGTCCAGTCCGGCTGGCGTGCAGAGTGAAAAATTTGCATAAGAGCTCAGCAATAGGTTTTCCCAACATAGTAGATATCAGTGCGATTGGCGTTGTAGTTGTTGTAGGGGTATCAGTAAAAGTCAGGTGGGTGAGAGAGCCCATAAAATTTGCTGTTTTGCGTCGACGAGGAGCCTATTGTGGTGAAAGAAATCAACTCCGATGAGAACGCGTCAAACATTTGCAATCAAGAAAATACAGCGAGACGCTCTTTGGGGGCCAGATTGAGCATGGCAGAACGTGATGCGTAAACTGGAATCTTCGTACCGTTGGCGGCTTGCAGAAACGGCACAGGTGCAGGCGTCCTTTTTCGGTCGGAGCGTTGAGCAGGAATAATGCTAACGTTCGCTCCAATGTTGGCAAAGAAACGCTCTCCTGTAGCTATGCGGATGAGGTAGAACAGGTGACTTATGTGCTGGGCCGTGCCACTTGTCACCGTCAATGGTCAGCTGGCCTGTCCCGCTGCTACACACATAGAAGCCGCCAGCGACAAGCGTCTTCTTCAAAACAACGATGGTAGTAGCAGACGCTAGATGCTGGCGACGCGTCATGACTTGTGTGTCTCTGTTTCCTGAAACTTCGGTGGCGTGAACAGCGAGGTAATACGTTTCAGTGCTCTGCAGCAGAGACGGTGCGTTTGAGACGCTCAAATAAGGAACGGGGGAGTTTGCTGTGTAGCTCTACTGTTACTGGTAGACGCTGTCGTTGCTGTGATAGTCGGTGTGGCTACTTCCATCACCTTGTCGGCCAATGCGGCAAGGTCACTGTGATCTATGGTAAAAACGGTCACCACAACCATCTGCACGTTCACTGGTAGTCATTGCAAGAACAACTCGCGTAGCAGTGTGTCGTCAAGGATCTTGGTTGTCTCCGAGCAGCTGCTTCATTTGGCAAAGAAGTTGACCGGGGCGTCGGTCACCAGGTTGTTCAGTGGACAGAAGCTGCTGGGTGAGAGAAAGCTGTCAAACAGCCATGTGCTGTAACAGGGTCTTCTTGGGATAATCGTTGGCATTCGCCAAAAGCAGAGTGCTCAAGGGATCCAGATCGTCATGCGTTTGTATGCATCGCGGTTCAGTTCACCGTTCTCAGAGCTTGCGCACGCCCTAAAACAAGCTTATCCTGATCAACACTTTCAGATTATAAAACGTGTTACACTACTTTCGCGTCCTTTATAGAACACCGTGACGTAGATTTATAATATTGTTGCGTTTCCAGTATTCCCTTCATTACCTGTCATGTATCTATAGCGGTGGGCGATCATGCCACAAGAGTGTAGTAGAACTTTGTAGGTTCGGAGCAGTAACTAGCGACTTGAAATTGTGATTCCGCTTGAAGAAACCACACCGACGGATGCTGGTCTTAGTGCTGAGGAAGGCGGACAGCTATGGCTGAGCAGAAAGGCTTACCGCATTGCTCGGAAAGATTCCGGTTTCGAGAACTCGTACTGTCATTATTCTCGATTGTAACGTCTGCCACGAAAACAAATTGCGTCGATCACGTCCGGGTCACCAAACTGTGCCAAACGTGCGACTTTGGAGACGTGACAGAATTTCGGTCTTTCAAGAGAGGGAGCAAGCCCGACACGACCGCTGTGATTAGAAGTATAATAAAGGGGCCCTGTAACAATATTTGAGAGTGGTCAGAAAACGCTGCCGTTCGGTGGTACAGGATCTCGCCAACACGTGAGCAAAATATTATAGCGCAGCTCGCAGCCTGTATTTCAAAATAAATTACCACAATCAGTTAAAAATTGCTTTTCTCTTTTCTCGACGAATCCTGCCATCTACCGAAAATTACACGTAGCAAGCACATCTATCAGCCATTGGCTGATTTGAACATGACGCGCTCACTCGTTACAGAGATCGTCACGGGGGGCCTGCTACTTGTCCACGCGTGCGCGCGCGATTACACTAAAAAAGTCAAACATTGAAGAATAAAATAAACAAGTGCTCAAGTTCACAAAACGTGCATTACAGTTTATTTTGTGGCCCTTTCATTCCTCTCTGCTTATCTTCAGCGTTTTCATTAGAACGAGAGAAGAGAGAATACGAGTGCAGAATGCAACAAACCTTTGTAACTCTACTCGCAGTGAACGGATTCTTAAAATTTTTGCGGCATTCAATTCGTGGGGCAAAGAGCTCTTCCAGTTAGCTCATTCTAGGGTTATTTGAAACAGTGTTTTAGAGTCCCTTTAATGAAAACCAAAGGCCACAGCGCGCAGGCCCACAGCGTCTGCTGCCTTGTGCAAGAACGAGCGTTTTCTCATCTTTTCCCCGTGACGCCGATGCTGCTGCCGAAATAAAAGCAAATTTAAATAAGACTATGAGCTTAGTTGCCACAGTGACTTACAAGATATGTAGCTTACGAAGTAAGCTAGGTATCTTACTTTAAGTTCGCTTTTACAATGTCACTAGAGTGCCATAATTAAGCTTTTAAAAGCGCAGCATTTCTCAGCGAACTTCGCCGACCTTGAGCCGATCTATCTATCTATCTTTCCATCTATCTATCTATCTATCTATCTATCTATTTATCGATCTACCCATGCAGCCGCCTACGACTTTCAGCTCTCCTGGTGTTTTCGATAATGGTATCGTTACCAAACTTGGTGTGGATTAACATGACTGTGTAAGAACATAGTTGACTAGTCATAACATCAAAAGCATGACAAGAATGTCTTAGGTTTCATGATTTACTTGTCAAGGTACTACAGCTCTTGTGATGGTTTCGTTTACATCGCATCTTGCAAAACTGGTATGGTATGACATGATTGCATGGCGAACACAAGTGACCGACTCTAACATGAACATCATGACATGCGTGTTATGTGACAACATGGCCACATGCCGCGCACATGATGCGCTCGTGGCCGTTTTCCGAGCGTGACAAATACCGAATTCGGTATCACGGTGCGTGAATGAATGACGAAGGTTTGTGACTGGTGGAAACATGATAATCATTAAATGCGTGTCTTGTAACAGCATCACTACATGCCACGCTTGTGATGGGCTCGCGGCCGCTTCGCTAGCTTCAGCATATACCAAACTTGGTACTACGGGACGTGAATGAATGACGAAGGTATTATACTGGTGCCAATATGATAAATATGACATGCGTGTCATGTAACAACATGGCAACATGCCACACTCCTGATGCGCTCGCGGCCGTTTCGCTAGCTTCACATAAGTGAAATTGGGTATTACGTGACCTCAATGATGATGAAAGTATGTTGCTGGTGCAAACATGTTAATCATGAGATTCCTGTCATGTAAGATCGTGGCTACATGACACAGTCAAGGCCCCAATACATTTCGTCGTGAGGCGGTGCACGTGCTTGCCGGCGTTCATCTCGTCGTGTCACGCAGGCGTTGCGACGCCGGGCGCCGGTTTCGCCATATATTGTCACGGGCTACGTAGACGCCTGAGGATGACAACGACGAAGTGCTGAACGGGAACGTGCTCAGACGGCAGCAGCGTCGTACGCTTCAGCTCACCAGTATATTCGCCAGTAAGCATTTGCTCACCAGTGTATACTTTATTCCCCGTAACATCATTGGTGAAAGGTGCGAGGTACCACTCGCTATACAGCCCAACGAGCTGGATCTTCGCAGCGGACGGCGCATTGCAGCTACCACGATGACTGACCAGGCTACTCAATGTCAACAAGATCCATCAGCCCCGCAGCCGATCGTTGTGGTGCAACCTCGTGAGCCAGCTCCATTTAACGGCACAAGTGGCATACACGTCGATGACTGGCTGGTTCAATATGAGCGCGTCAGCAGCAGCAACCATTGGGGTCCGATGCTTATGTTGGCGAACATCATCTTCTACTTGCATGGCACGGCAAAACTCTGGTACGGGACACATCAAGAAGAGTTGACTAGCTGGGACGTCTGTAAGCAGAAATTGCGCTATCTATTTGGGAAACCCATCGGACGTCAAGTGGCCGCAAAGAAAGAGCTTGTGACTCGTGTCCAAACATCCACAGAGCCGTACATCGCGTACATCCAAGACGTGTTGGCTTTGTGCCGCAAGGTCGACAAGGACATGCTCGACGAGGGCAAAGTCGGACACATCCTGAAAGGAATTGCGGATGACGCCTTCAATTTTCTCCTGTCCAAGGACTGCTCGACGGTGGAGTCGGTCATCGAAGCATGTCGTCGCTTCGAACAGGCAAAAAGTAGGCGCATAGTTCACCGATTTGACCACCTTCCCAACACGGCGGCTACGTCCTCTTGTGAAAATTTGCCCACACTACACCAACCACCAGCGCCAGAAAACGTCACCAGAATAGTCCGTCGGGAACTCGAGGCTATGGCTCCCGCTATGTCTAGCGTCAGCGCGCCAGGACACAACCTCGATGCTGTTTCAATGATACAGGCCGTGGTTCACGAAGAGATCGCGAAAATGGGCATTTCGCCACCTCATCAAAATGCCCCTGCTACTTCCAGCTCGGCTCCAGTCGTTGCGGCTGCCACTCCGAACGGCACGTTCGCGCCACGACGAAAACCAGCTGAATGGCGCACTCATGATGATCGGCCCATATGTTTCACGTGCCATCGGATAGGACACATCGCTCGCCATTGCCGCAGCCGTTTGACCTCATCACCTCGACCGAGCTTCTATGATTGGCGACCTCGCTCTGAACGTGCACCTTATGCCCCGTCCTACCGTGCTGAGACAGGTGCAGAGCATAATCCAGAACGTCGGACCAGCCGCTCGCCATCGCCCGTGCGTCGTCAGTCCCGTTCGCCCCAACCCGCCGTTCTCGGTCTCCCTACGACCGTCGCTCGGAAAACTAGCCGGTGCAGCCCCCGGAGGTGACGCTGCATACACGACTCAGACTGCAATTCCTCTGATTACTCCCGACCAGCGGTGCAACCTCCTTACAATTCTCGTTGATGGTTTACCTATAACTGCTCTTAATAATACCGGTGCACAAATATCTGTGATGAGTTCAGACCTCCGCCGCCGCCTCCAAAAAGTTCTGACGCCTGCGATTGCACCTACCGTTCGTACAGCGGATGGGAGTACTCCTGCTGTGCTTGGAATGTGCACTGCGCGATGAACAACTTCTGAACATCAAACTTCAGTTCTGTTCGCTGTACTGGAAAATTTCCCTCATGACCTCATTCTTGGACTCGACTTTCTGACTTCACACGCTGCGCTCATTGACTGTTCCAAAGGTCTTCTTCGGCTCGAACTACCATCCTTTCCGGAGACTGTCTCTACCAGTCCACCTCGTCTATGCTCTGTCGATTTTCTTCGACTTCCGCCGCAAGCCGCAGTCCAAGTCCAACTCTCGCCATATCCTGCAGTACCCTATGGTGATTATGTTGCTGCCCGAATTTCTGACGTCACCAAGACAAGCAATGTTGCACTCCCCAACACAGTGGTTACCGTTAAGGTCAACCGAACTTCGTTTCCCGTCCTCAATTTCGGCCTCTCAGCGCAAGTTATTCCTCGCGCCATGTCACTTGCACATCTTACACCACTGGTCGACCACACAGTTTCCGCTCTAACCACCGATTCGCCACCCGAGTTTTCATCAACGTCGTTCTCGTCACGTTCCTGTTCCGACCTTTTCAAGCCAATGCTATCTGACAAGCTTACCTCTGAACAAGTCTCTGCTTTCTGCCGTGTGCTTGCTTCTTATCAGGACATCTTTAACTTCGGCGACCGTAATTTGGGCCAGACATCTGTGGTAACCCATCACATCGACACCGGTGGCGCTCGACCCATTTGCCGACGACCCTACCGTGTGTCCGCCCCGGAGCGTGCTATTATACAGCGAGAAGTCGATAAAATGCTTGATAAGGGCATAAGCGAACCTTCATATAGTCCCTGGTCCTCACTCATTGTACTTGTTAAAAAGAAGGACAATAGCTGGAGATTCTGTGTTGATTACCGCCATCTCAACCATATTACCAAGAAAGATGTCTATCCCCTACCGCGCATAGATGATGCACTCGATTGCTTGCACGGTGCCAAATATTTCTCTTCAATAGACCTTCGCTCAGGCTACTGGCAGATCGCTGTGGACGACAAAGAGAGAGAAAAGACGGCCTTCGTCACTCCTGATGGACTTTATCAGTTCAAGATGATGCCTTTTGGATTATGCAATGCCCCCGCGACATTTGAGCGCATGATGGACTCTCTCCTTCGAGGCATGAAGTGGACCATCTGCCTCTGCTATCTTGATGACGTTATTGTTTTTTCGACTACTTTCGACGACCATCTTACCCGTCTGTCCGCAGTGCTTGATGTTTTTCGACGTGCCAACTTGCAACTTAACTCATCCAAAGGCCGCTTTGGGCAACGCCAAATCTGCGTACTCGGCCATATTGTTAACGCTGCGGGTGTTCAACCAGACCCTGCGAAAGTCCGAGCAGTTCGCGACTTCTCCACACCCCGCTCAGCCAAGGACGTACGAAGTTTTCTGGGACTGTGCTCCTATTTCCGTCGTTTTGTCGAGAAGTATGCTGAAGGTGCCCGTCCTCTAACCTGCCTCCTCAAAACGGATGTCGCATTCACCTGGGGCCTACAGCAAGCAAACGCCTTCTCGTCGCTCGTTGACATTCTCACCAATCCACCAGTCCTAGAACACTTCGACCCATCTGCCGCCACGGAGCTTCGTACTAACGCCAGTGACCACGGCATAGGCGCAGTGCTCGCGCAGCGGCAACAAGGCATGCACCGCGTCGTCGCGTATGCAAGCCGACTGTTGTCACGCTCGGAACAAAATTATTCCATCATAGAACGCGAGTGCTTAGCTCTCGTCTGGGCCATTGCGAAATTCCGACCGTACCTGTATGGCCGACCATTCTCTGTTATTACCGACCACCATGCGCTTTGCTGGCTCTCCTCACTCAACGACCCTACGGGACGCTTTGGTCGCTGGGCGCTGCGCTTACAAGGCTACACTTTTTCCGTATCCTATAAATCCGGACAACTACACAAGGATGCCGACTGCTTGTCCCATTACCCAGTCGATCCCCCTGACACGAGGGAAGATGAGCAAGAGGCCCTCGTTCTTTCAATTACCGACTTCACCGACATAGCTGCTGAACAACGCCGCGACCCCTCTTTGCGTGCTATTGTCAATGGTCTGCGCTCTCCTCACCCTGACCACTCCTTACAACTGTTCGTTCTTCACAACGACATCTTGCACCGCTACAACACCCGCCTTGATGGTGCTGAGCTTTTACTCGTTGTTCCTGTGCATCTTCGCTCAGACGTTTTGGCCCAGCTGCATGATGCCCCCTCCGCTGGACACCTAGGGGTGTCACGCACGCATGACCACATTCGCCGCCGATTCTTTTGGTCTGGCCTCTACCGTTCTGTGCGACAGTACGTTGCAGCATGCGACCTCTGCCAGCGCCGCAAGACACCTGCTCTGAGACCTGCTGGTACCCTCCAGCCCATTGAAGTACCAGATAAGCCATTTTTCCGAGTAGGACTCGATCTTCTATGACCCTTTCCCGTGTCGGCCACCGGTAATAAGTGGATTGCTATTGCTACCGACTACGCAACGCGGTATGCCGTTACACGCGCCCTCCCCACCAGCTGCGCTACTGATGTAGCCGATTTCCTTCTTCATGACATCATTCTGCGTCATGGTGCTCCTCGTCAGTTGATCACCGACCGCGGCAGCTGTTTTCTATCTTAAGTAGTCGACGAGCTCCTGCGATCCTGCTCTACCCACCACAAGTTCACTACAGCGTGCCATCCGCAAACCAACGGCCTCACGGAACGCCTCAACCGTACCTTGACGAATATGTTAGCGATGTACGTCTCCAAGGATCACAAAGATTGGGACATCCACTTACCTTTCGTTACCTTCGCATACAATAGTTCACGTCATATTACAGCTGGATTTTCCCCTTTTTACCTACTGTTCGGTTATGACCCACCTTTGCCCATGGACACCATGCTCCAATCTGACGCCCCCTCATCGACTGCTTATGCTCGTGATGCCCTGGCCCGAGCTGACATCGCCCGCCAAGTCGCCCGGGATCGTTTATGTGCCTCGCAGCTTAACCAAAAGACTGCTTATGATCTCCGGCACCGCGACGTACAGTGCTCTCCGGGGTCACTCGTCTTGCTGTGGTTACAATCACGTCATGTTGGTCTCAGCGAAAAACTTATGTCCCGTTACGTTGGCCCCTACCGCGTCATACGCAAGGTCACCAGAGTGACCTATGAGATAGCTCCACTTCATACCACGTCAGTACCAGCTTCAGTCCCGACCGATATAGTGCACGTCTTACGGCTTAAACCATAGTTCTCACGCCTCGAGAATTGATCGCACCGGGACGGTGCTTCTGCCGCCGACGGGTAATGTCACGAGCTAAGTAGATGCCTGAGGATGACGACGACGAAGTGCTGAACGGGAATGTGCTCGGACGGCAGCAGCGTCGTACGCATCAGCTCACCAGTATATTCGCCAGTACGCATTTGCCCACCAGTGTATACTTTATTTCCCGTAACAATATTAGCAGGCGTGCGCCGCGCTGCGTTGCTTTCATGCATGCATGTTTCAACGTGCCCAGCATCCCTCCGTCACGAAAAGAGGGAGGTACACTGTTGTCTGGGTAATGCATCGGTGCAAATTTCGCACTGGTTGTCGTCGGGTCGCGCCGACGGACAGTGGTCGCGCCTGGCTACAGACTATGGAGTTAGACAGCTCGTGTCTCAGAAAACTCGCCGACGGCGTCGGTCGCGTTGGTAATGAGCGAAAAATTGTCTGTGCGTCTGTGACCAAAAAATTATGTTGCCAAGACAGCCGTGGGAGGCCACCACTCTTCTACGCGTACACATGCGATCAGACTGAAGAAGCCGCGCATTCAAAGAAAAAAAAGTGCTCAAGGTCATGAGGCACTGTAGTTTATTTGCCTTGCCACCCCTCATTGCTTAGCTTCCAGCGCTTTCGTGACGACGAGTGAAGAGACAATGCAATTGCACATATCGACAAACATTTGTAACTCCTCTTGAACTGAATGGGTCCTAAAATTATTGTGGGGTTGAAATAGTGAAGCAATAAATTCTTCTAGGGATTTAACTTCATGGCAACTTTATAAAAAAATGGCAGCATATCTACAGTGTGACTGATGGGAAGTGGGCCGAAGCATTCGTCCGTTCATTCGTTCTTGCTTCCGTCCATTCCTGCGTACGTCTGTGTAACCGTCCATGCGTCCATCCACCCGTCCGTGCGTGCGTCTGTTCGTGCGCCCGTCCCTGCGTTCGTCCATGCACCCGCGTCTGCGTCCGTTCATGCGTCCATCCATGCATCTGTCTGTGTGTCCGTTCGTCCATCTATTCAGCACTCCAAGTACCACCATCTCGCATCTTTTCATCATATATTCACCATATAGAAGCACCGCCATCCAGCGGACATTTCAAGGACTAAACGGGAGGTGGCACATGCACACTTTCTTACGGCTTGCGCTTCCGGTTTACTTCCCACCTTTAACCACCTCGAGTTCATGGTATATACTAGTTCACTGTATTCATGGCTATGCGGCCCAACGATCGCTAAACCTCTCTAAAACCAATAGGAGGTTACACCCAGCGAGTATAACGTAGCAACCCTTTCTTGTCAGGTCGTGCTCAACGTACATGCCAATAGCTGCTAATGGGGATCGCAGCGTGCGCGTTACCTAAAGGCCAAATGCTCCTGTCTCTCATTCCCACTTAGCAGCCATTAACATGTGCATGCACTATGTTTTATTGTTCAACAGCGCACAGAAGAAATCTCTCACCGGAACGACCTTGGAGGTGACCGCTATTTCGGGTATGTGCCACTGGGGGTTACATAATACGAGGGACGCACAAGCCACGCCTTAAGGAGCTTCGCCCCTAAAAGTGTTCAGGGGCCTTCAAACGCATTTCGTTGGACAGGTGTTACGACGAAAACAAGATCTTTCGGCGACAATCGCACGCGCTGGTCCAATCTACTGTGTGCGTTTTTGTGCGTGTGCATGTGTATGTAACAAAATATATTATTGAGCATGCACTTAGCAGTTAAGGGTGAACTAGGAGCCGAATTTAGCTGTTGCGTTAAATTCTTAAAGGCGAAGATTAAGTGTCCCACAATTTTCGCTAACGTAGCGTCACAAGTGCCCAGAGTTCGCGCACGTCAACGCAACGTGGGAGTATAATGGACCCTTCTTGATGCGCTCGCGGCCATTTTACTAGCTCAACATATATCAAATTAGGTGTTACGGGACCTGAATGGATGACTAAATTTATGACTGGTACAAACATGACAATCCTGTCACGCGCATCATGTAAGAACATGGCAAAGCACCACGACAATCGATTGCTCGCGGCCGTTTCGCTAGCTACAAATAAACTAAATTCGGTATCACGTGACGTGGATAGATGAAGAAGGTAAACGCAACACCTAAACATGATAATAATGACACCAAAGTCATGTACGGCATCATTTACCTCTACCTTGTAACATTGCGCTGATATTTAAGTCACATATCAACCTTTCTTATTCGTGCTTCACACATAATTGATTTTCACTGTACGTGAGATCTGCCTTTTTTTTAAAGAGAACGTCATTAGAATAAGTACGAAACTCCACTAGGATAATTGACATTATCGGTAAGATGAATGTGAGAATCATTGCTCTAAACTTTAAATGATGATGATGTTTGATGTTTTGTGGCGCAAAGGCCATTTCGTGGCCAAAGAGCGCCAGTTCATGTTACAAAAGATATGGACAATGGTTCTGATAAGCGGCTGTATATGGGCCATACAATCACTCGTTCTTTGGCGTGTAAAAACATAGAATTCATGAAAACATGACCATGCCGTGAAAAGTGTGCGGTGTTAATGCATTACAAAAGTTTGTGAAAATAAAAACGATGATTGAGATGTATGGAATTAGCACAAGTGCCTCCATCATTCACACCCTTGCGTCCAAGGGCCATGAGGCACGTGCTTTGTTGAGTGTAGCCACTGCAGCGGAGACCTCTCGGGAAAGGTCATGCTATCTAAACTTTAAAGAAATCATTACACAAAGGTAAAAAGTTCCATACTTTTACTTAATTTTCCTAAGTAGCCACTAGCAGTCAGGCTTGTAAAAGTACATAAAGTGTCGGTTTCAAATGAGGCGTTCAAAGTAATGTTGACAGGCGTTATGGGGTCTTCTGAAAACAGAAGAATTTCTCAAATGGCGATCGAAGTAGACAAAGTTCACAAAGAAAAAATAAAGAAAAGGTCGAGTCAGAAACGTTCAACTAATTCAAGTCTGATATGCTACGAGTATTTATATATATATATATATATATATATATATATAGAATTAAATTCTAGTCAGCGCACATTGAAAGGAATATTGCTTCCACTACCATTTCTGCCGTGGTTTTTATTTGTCGGATACGCAGCTGAATAATATGAACACTTCAGTCGGCAACAGAAGTTCGGGTGATCAAAGCAGTTGGCGTTAGGTGACAGTAACTCGTGGCACGTGACTTCACAGCATAGTCCAAAGTGTGGCACTGAAAACTTTGTGTGCAAAGGCTGTGCTATTACCTGTGTTATGCCACAGCAGCTAAACCTTTTAAACCGCAAAAAAAAACTTCTTTTTATGCGGCATGGTGCTTACTTAGGGCAGCTGACTGAGACGAGAAAATCATTTCGTGAAATCAGAGGGGCAGAAATGATAGGGACTGCTCTTTCTTCTGTTCTGATCCTACCAATTAGAGAAACATATTGTACCTTAGTCATGTGCACAAACTAATAGAAGCGAACAGCCTGATGTGGCTTTTTTTGGCGGTGTGGAAGTGACGGCCCGAGGTTCGAAGCTTGGGTTTATTGTGGCGCAGAACAAGTGAGGTGGCACTCCGGGTAGCGGGAGGGCTATAACGAAACAACGTAGCCAGTTAGTCAGTTTTAAAGTGGCATATCAACCGTTCCTATTTGTGCTTCACATATAATCGATTCTCACTGTACGTGAGATCTGCCATTTTTTAAAGAAGAGAACGTCATTAAAAGAAGTATAAAACCCCGCTAAAATAATTGACATTATCGGTAAGAAGAATGTGAGAGTCATTGATATAAATTTTAAATAAATCATAACACAGAGGTAAAAAGTTCCATACTTTTACTTCATTTTTCTGAGTAGCCACTGGCAGTCGAACTTGTAAACGTACATAAAGTGTCGGTTTTCAATGACGCGTTCAAAGTAATTTTGACAGAATTTATGGGGTCTTCTAAAAGCAGAAGAATTTTTCAAACGACTGAGACAGCCTCGTGGGACCAACCCCTACTCGCTGCTTCACCAATGGGGCAAAAAACTCCCTTTTCTGGAGATCGGTCTCCGCCTCTGCGTTCCCACACTTTGCTATCTTCCGAGCATCGGCTAAGAAAATGGAAGCTATCTCAAAACAAATCTGTACATGATTTCTCGGCCAAGGCACCCGCATACCTGCCACCACGCCACGTCATAGTTCTCTAGTGGTTATGGCACTTGACAGCTAACGCGAAGATTGTGAAATCGAAAGCCGGCTGCCACGTCTGAATGTATTACATTAGGAGGCACGATGCATCGCAGAATAGGAGGAAGCTTGACCATTGTGATGGCGCACCGTTGCTGCTGTGAAACTATGTGACATAGGTAGAAACCAGGAGGGCGTTGTGGCTTTATCTGGTAGTCGCGCCACAATCATAGGCGGGCAATAGATTGGTTGTTTCAGAGCATGTGCCTATTTTAATCTTGTGGAATCTTACTTTCTGGTCCGGGTAAACACTGCAGTGGAGAGGAAGAGATAGATTGATGCTGCTGTATACAATTGCAAAACGAACTGTTTCATTCGATGGCCTTCGTGTGCTTTCCTTGCACCCACATCCATGTCATCTTCGTCACTGCGTCAGCGTGGCAGAACGCAACAAAGGCAAGACGATTAGCGTGGATGAAGTCATTGATAGTCTAGGATAGGTTAGACAGCCCAACTTTCTTTCATATGGCATGCCTTCTGACCCTTTCGGTTTGACATCCTTCGCTTGAAATCACGCGTTATTTATTCAAGACTTGCTGCTTGCCGTCATAAATAGCGCACTGACACTGTGACAGCGCACCTGCTATGTCATGAGTCACGCCGGCGCTAAGTATGGCGTTTGCTTCGCCAGTATGTCACTTCAAATCGCACTAGAGCTTTATGACTACTCCTGATCCATACGACTACCTCGTTTGTACGCCAACAGTTTCCTGCGCCTTGCCCTCGCATGAAGCAAGACACTTGCGTGCAGCAATTTTATGGCATAGCCAATCGCACCCGTCAGAGCCGTCAACGGCAGCTTTCTCTGCCGGATATCAGCGTTGCGAGAACATTGAGCAGTACGACATAGTCGATATCGCCCGCCATAGCATGCTGAGGCTTCTCAAGCCAACTCGCAACGTTTCCAAGGTCGAGCACCATGATGGAGCCAAAAAAGGCAGATCCCACGTACAGTGGGAATTCATGATATGTGAAGCATGAAGGAAGAAGGTGGATATGTCACTTTAAAATCAGCAGAACGTTATGAGGTGGGGTAAATTATGCCGTTCATGACTTTCATATCATGATTATTATGCTTGGACGTGTCATTTAGCTTCGTAATCTATTCACGTCACATGATACCAAATTCGTTATATGTGAAGCTAGCGAAACTGCCGCGAGCGTGCTATGAGCGTGTATGTAGTCAAGTTTCAAATGACACGCATGCTATGAGTATCATGCTTGGACGTGTCATTTAGCTTTGTCGTCTACTCACGTCTCATGATAGTAAATTTCGTATATGTGGAGCTATCGAAACGGTCCGCGAGCGCATAACGGAGGGTCCTATATGCTCCGACGTAACGTGTACGCATGCGCTACGCTAAGTGCAACCACGCTACGTTAGCAAAACAGCAGCATTCTATAGTCTGACGCCAGGCGTGGCCGCCGTAATCAGCGTCTGTCGGCGCGGCCCGGCAGCAACGAGCGCGAAATGCGACGTGCTGCATCTCGCGCTGGGGACGGTACCCAGAAAGCACTGCGTCTGCCTCTCTTCGAGACAGAGGAGCGATGGGCGCGCTCAAACGCTCATGTGTCAAAGCAACAGAGCGTGGCGCGCTCCTGCGAGTATATGGCAGGAAGATTGCCGCTCAGCATGGCATCGCCGTCATGACGCGACGAAACAAACGCTGGCGCCAGCGTTTGTTTTGGACAGGTGTGCCTATTCGCCATAAATAAACAAATATATAATTAAAAAATATAAAGCGAGCATCCACATAAAAAATAAAAGAAAATAAAATGCTTACCGACTGGGTTTGAGCTGGCCAACCGAGTACTCTACACACTACGCCACGCCAAAAATTGTTGAGCAGGTTGTGAAAAGACTGTTTATCTAAAAAACGCACCATTCGACATCTTGTTTAGAAGTCGAACAATCAAGACTGACACATTATTCATTTCCTAATAACAATTGCGTCATTACTCGGCACTTACGAATGGCCCTCAGGCAATAAATGACGTGCGGATAATGGCATGAGCGCAATGTTTTTCGACAATTCCTCATCTCGTCTCTTGAAAATCTCAAATAGAGAGGAAAAGCAGACACAAATTGTTGGCTGTCATTGCCAATGTTCTTCTTTATTACTCGCTGCTCACTCTTCTCAATCGTCAAAATGTACAGATGATTTTTAATGACTTGTTCGGTACATATTCGGGAACACGATTGAATATTGAGTAGTTTTTTTCGCACCAGCGACAATATAGCAGTATACAGACGGCATGATACAGTTCAGATTAGCAGTTATATCAATACACGTAATTCAAAAATCGCTCAAGGAAATACTCATACAACCGGATGAAAAATTGTGCAAGTGGATTTGTTCCCTGAAGAGTACCAAACTACCAACTAAAAATTCCGTGTTTATACGAGTCAGAGAAGTACCGGCTACAAAGTAAATATCTACACCCTTAGTGTAAACTGGCTTGTCGCCAGAGGGACACCCTACTGAAAGGGTGTTAGCAGAACACCTTACACAAATGGTGTCCAGCAAAATGTTAGGGTGTTCTTAACACACCCTCTTAGAGGGCAACACCCTCTAAGAGGGTGTGTTAAAAGGGTGGTAAAAGGGTGTGCGACTTTCGAATAACGCGTTATTCGAAGGTTGCAGGTTTGGTTCCAGTTCATGACAAGTTATCTTTTTACCCACTTTTCTTTCTTCCCACCTAGATTAGCATTCGGTGTAATAACTTCCCGTATACTTTCCTTGCCATTATTGCCTTTTTGATCTCAATATATATATATATATATATATATATATATATATATATATATATCGGCAATCTACGGAAATACAATGATATTACTTGAAGCTTTCTTTTTAAAGCTGACTAAGATATTAAACTACCTTCTATGGTTATACAATTAAACACAAATGTTTATGCTTAAGCATCTCGGGTATATCTATTGGTGGCTCAGTGAGTCGATACAGCAACGGTGTTTGGTATGCATACGCTTGTGTAGACACACATTATATTAAGTACATTAGTACCCGTACCAGTGCACATGCCTCATGCGGGATGCAGACATATACATGTTTCAGCAAATTAATTTGCAGTTAATCTTGGTATCGCGAAACCTTGTGTGTTCAGCCTCGCCTTCTTCATCTCAAACTTTTTGATTATACAAAAACAACAGAGCTGCTTTGGTAGACACGGTTTTCACCTATAGATAAATATGTTTTCACACCTTCTAAAAGTTTTCTCTCAACTGTTTCCCTCTACTAGTTTTCTCTCAACTGAAAACAAACATAATTATTATGATAATTCATACATTTTATTTTCATTTATACTACAGCTTAGAGCAATTTACCGCCAATACTCAAACAGGTAGGGTAAGTGGTTGAAGAAAGATATGATTAACAGATCAGTCCCTAACCCATAAAGCTTCGCCACACATAATTATTTCAATTTTTATGTTTTCAGCATCTTTCTAGGTAATAGAGACTTCATTCATTTTTCAAAAAACACACTCTTCACAACAAATTCAAAATTGGAGCCGACAGGTAGAAACACGTAGTGGGATAGTTAGGGTGAACAGTGGAAATGCCTCAGATAGGCTGACCAACGTTTCGATAGGAGGACTTGTCTTTGTGAAAGGTGCCTAGCCTTTTCATCCTTGGCATGTTAGCTTCAAGGGAGTTAGTAGAGACGTAATCTCCTGGTGGTGGCACGTGTCCCAGTTGGCAATCGTCGTCTAAAAACTATAAAGCAGAGGAGTGCTGTTCTCTCTTCATTTCCAGTTGGGTGGTAGTGATTCAAAGTGTTCTCGGAGGGTGGAGAAAAAATGAAATAAAAAAGTGGAAACACGCAAAGTAGGAGTAGTGTGCTGCCAAGGGGTGGCCGCTACAGACACAAAAAAAAGCGAAGAGCTTGAAAGTTCGAAGCCAGCAGAGAATCCCCGCGTTTGACCATCACAAATAGTTGCCAATGATAATGACTTATGCCTGTTTTCGAACATGTATGAATGGGAGTCATAAGAAAGTCGTTACAAAAAGGCGCGAGAGAGAAGCAGGGGGTTACATTTACATGCAAAGATGTCAAAGGTAAGCGACACCACATGTCTTCGGAAGAGCACGTGCTCAATGGGGAAGGTCTATAGTTAAAATATGCTTTCACTAACTCCGTAGGTTGCCCACTCAACGCAATCCCCTCAAGAATTTGGTGGCATGTTGGCAGAAATATATGCAAGTTCAGAATGCAAAGGAAATAAGCAACAACGAGAGAAACACAAATAGAAAATAAAAAGAGAAAAAAAAAGGCTGGTTGGTGGTAGGTAGCACGCTAGCGTTGACAGACGGGGAAAAAAAGTCGCAGATCGCTTTTTGGGTCGGCAATGATTTTAACGATGCACGGTAGGAAAGTTTTTTGAAGCGACAAAAGAGGAAAAAAGCCGAGGTTGAAAGGTTCTAGAATAAGAACTTCGTCGTTTTATGTATATAGACGCATACATATCTATAATTAAAATTTTAAAAACTTGGAGTGAATATTATTAGTGCAATATCCAGGCTAGGAGGGATTCCTTGTGATACCAGTTATGTCGTTTCGAAGGTAGAACATGTCTAGTCCCTAAATACTACCGCTATTATGCAATGGCTTTCATCGATTACAAATTACCACGTGCAACATTGATTCCTGATGAGTGTATAGGAGCATAAATTTGTGTGTTAAGTACGATTCCATGTATTTCCTCTCTTGTGGTGACTGGAAATTATTTTGTCGAACGTAGCTTTGCTTTGTCGGAAATGTGGTCCTGTTGGTGGAAGTGACCGGCTACTACTTTCGGTAAATTGTGCTTTGTGTCTGCACGGTGGCCGTTCAGTCTTACGTGAATTGGCGGTCCAGTTTCACCGACAAAAAATATTTTCTACAGCTATATATATATATATATATATATATATATATATATATATATATATATATATATGTGTGTATGTGTGTGTGTGTGTGTGTGTGTGTGTGTGGTTGTATGTGTGTGCGAGGGCAAGAGGCATGTCTCTCTCCCTCCTCTCGTATCCTTCTCCCTTTCGCTTCGCAAAGGCGCTGCATGCGCTGACCGTGCCATTCTCTGACCTTTATTTCTTGATCTAAAAAATCACTTCCCGTGCTCCCGCATGGTTGCAGAAGATAGTGCATTGTTTTAATTCTTGACCAAGCACGTCTTGTCTTCGATAATTTTATGAAAACGACTTGCACTCGAACGGCTTTTGACAGAGCATGTGTTTTTGTAATAAATTTAAGTTTTTCTCAATTGCTTCTACTCATAAATATGTGTTGTCTGTATATCGTGACAGTAGCTCATTCATTCATTCACATTTATTGTGGACGATAAAAGCGGTAAAGCATGTCGAATTATACAGTTCGAAAAGAATTTTGTCTCTTTTCCATTTTCTCGATTATTCTTAGAGTGTTCTATGAACTTGCCAACGCCTTAATAATTTCCTCTATTTTATCATCCCTACACAGTAAAAAGGGTGCTTTTACGAGAAATCCCCTCTGAAACACCCTTTAACACCCATAAATGATCGATTGAAAAAAAAAGCTCCCCTTTTTTGGTTGCTTGCCTCGATAGCACTCTAAAATAGGCTCTAAGGGTGCTTTTGTGCCTGAGAAGGGTGTAGGTGACGATTCATCGGATGAATATGCAGTATAAGAAGAACACATAATTATAATTTTTAGTATTTTACGTCTCAAAAACCTCGATATGATTATGAGGGTCGTCATAGCGGAAAGCTCTAGAGATTTTGACCAATTGGTGTTCTTTAAACGGGCGATGATATCGCACAGTGCACAGGCTTCTACCTTTTCACCTCAGGCTTGATTCGACTGCCACGGCCAGCATCGAACCCGCGACCTTCGGATTGGCGGCCGAGCAGCGTAGCTACTGCACGAATATGTGGACCTTGCGTTAAAGGACGGCCTAGACTTAGAATGTGTGAAGGTGCTCTCCGAATACAACAGAATGCCAGCAGAAGCAAATCGCGTTTCATCTATAATGGCAATTAACTGCAGTCCACGTTACGAAAGCTCACCTTAGCGTTGGTTATAAGCTACATGTTTGCTATGGATTATATACGGGAACATAATGTTCGCCCGAGTATGGGTGTGTGTGCGTGAGCCTGCGCAAGTGTTCGCGTGTAAGCGCGATTGTGTGTACACCCATGCATGTGTGCATGCGCGTGTATGTGCGAGTCCGTGCTTGTGTTAAGCGTGCCTGTGCACATGTGTACGCCCATGCATGCGTGCATTTACGGTCGCGTGTGTGTGTGGCCGTATGTGTGTATACGTGTATGTGTTTGCGCCTGTGAATAAGTATGCTTGTGTATCAGCCCGTGCGCCCTCAAATTTTGTGTGTGTGTGTTTGTGTGTGTGTGTGTGTGTGTGTGTGTGCGGGGGGGCGGCACTGCTTCTTAGTGTTTAAGGTCCCACACCTGTTCAGACTGGGAGTCTATACGGGAGGTGGCGTAAGGAATGGCGGTGGTCAACGCACTGTACACGGACTATTCAGTACATGGAAAACAGATGCAGATTCTCGTACCTCATCGTTGCTTATGAACTTGCTGCGGTAGCTGATTAGGTCCGCTGAGGCACTTCTACGCTCGAAAACATGGGTTATGACCAATTCACACGGCAAGCTGTCACTGCACTTACGCACAACCATCGTTTATATTAACAACGTTTAACAAGATCGTGCCCTGCCTTTGCTATAGGAGCTTAGCTAGCTCATTGGGCAACCATATGGAATTATGTGCTGATTATGTGGTCAGCAAAAAGTTTGTTATAACAACCTCGGCACGTTTTGTGGTGCGTCACAAGCCTTCTAAACATCCGCGACTGTGGAATAATTTGTTCCAGCTTCAATGGCGGCCACGCATGGCACCGTGTTCGTAGTGACGCTCGGATTAAGGAATATTCATGGTGCGGCGGACATGGACAACGTGGGCCTGTTAACGGTGAGTGTACTGTTTTCGTAGGTAGTAATCATACAGCGCTAGCGGGGCGCCTGCAGCAGCTCTGCCTTAAGTAGGCTGCCAGCCATTTACAACAGCATGCGTTCGCGGGCCTGTTGCAGATGCCCGTATAAACGTGTGACTAAACGAGTTCACACTGCTATGCGCAATGTTGTGTAAGTGCCTGCATCACTAATACAGTGAATGATGTGATCACTTAACAAGGGCGCGATTCGGTGCTGATCGCACATTGTCTCCACACTGCTCAAAGTGATATTGTTTCAAGATGCGCTTCAGGCTACATCGTAATAACATTTCTATTAATACTCAAATGGGCAGCGTGCTTCTGTAGGTGTAAGCGTAAAAAAAGAAAAAAAAATTATGTACAGAGGCGCACTGTAAGAAATGGTTTTTTTAAAGACGGTATAGTTTGAGGTGGTGATATGCCACAATGCTCCCAGCACGTGCGCGTCGGTCTTTTAAAATATTTAGGACACGTGTCACCAGCAACAGGGAAAGATCTAGTAGACTTCCAAAGGCGCGTTGTTGTGGCCATCGCCGTGCGTTGTTTTCCCTCGTTTCTGTTTGCTGTTTTCGTGCTTTGCTTTCTTCTGCGATAACGTTCGGCGTTACAACATAATCGAGAGAGTATACGTGACTGTGGGAGCTATGTGCGGTAGCTCTAGCACAAGCCATGGCTGCTGCAACGTAGACGGCGTCCGCGCGTGTTGGTGTCGTTCGAGCGCTCCACCCTGCTTGATTGTGTTTAACTGAGTATTTAGGCACGGGTTACGTTTGTAAATTTAGTGGTCAATAATCGCTAATAGCGTGTCCCTGATTGCCATCAGAGGATGGGCTTGGTTGTCGAAATATGCCAGACGCTTTTTCTGAAAGCAAGCTTTGAAGAATTTTTTTTAAGAAATACTTTCATACGTGCCAGGCAGTGCCTATTACAGGCGCGCAACTCCTTAAAAACTGGATGAGCTATCACATCTTTTATCAATCTACAATGAATTAAGATGATTGAAATATAAATGACGAATTTCTGTGCTATATTAGGTGCCCAAATACATGATCGCAGCCCTACGTCTAGAAAGCAAGCAAATAGGAAGCACAGCGTCAAATTTGGATTAGATACCATTTACGGAGGTTCTTGCGAGGGTAGAAAGAACAAGAAAATTGTTCATTTTTGATGCCCTAATAGAGGCAGTCAGAATTGCACTGATTGCTGAATTGCCACAGTTCCTCAGATTGATGGAGGCGTGATTAAAGTCAGTAAATCTTGCACTTTTTTTGCAGACCTTTTCGCTAGTACCACGCCCAAGATCATTTGTTCTCATGTAAAAGAAAAAGCAGAGATGCCTTCATTGTTTGTACATGAAGAGGTGAGTTTCTTGTGCATTTTGAATAATGCTACATATTCTGAACGTTGAACTTTAGGAATTGTTTTTCACACTGGATCACTACCCTAGAAGGGATTTGATTCTTAGGTGAGTTCAGGCTTTCGTTAGTGCCATTTTTGAGCTGTAGTCTTACACTTCACCTCAATTCGGGAATTTGCTGTATGCTGGAAAACTCCTATCCTTATCATACAAAGTTATTGGAATGTATGGGTTGTATGCTTCAAGTTTAGTGTAATGCCAATCACACGCCATTTCAAAGAATACACAATACACATTCTTCATATATGGTGCTGCCAGAACAGCACCAACATCCTTTTATGAGGAGTCATATTTGCTCTTATTACAGGATGAGAGGGTGCCGCTGACGTCCTACGTAGTCTGCCCTGGCCCCAGCCTAGAGCAAGCCTAGTTCCTGAACCTCCACGTGGGTGACCGAAAAATCTTCCGTGTCAGTAATGACGAAGAAGGAGTGACAGCACTGATGAGTTGATTTTTTTTATTTTCAACATTGTCTACGGCCTCAAGGCCTTTAACAACCACCGTGATTGAGTGGCTTTTTCTCGGCGTGAGTTTGGGGTTTAACAAAGAAGTTGTTCAGGCAGTACTACGCTGAAAATTTTAGTGTCACAATGCCTGAACAACTTTTTGTAGTGTGGTCATGGTAGATGAACAAATATTGTTATTTGGGTAAGCTATTTTGCTTAAAAATAGCTGGACTATTTCATGCCAAACGTTCCAGCCACTTCGGTGACCATCTGAAATGTATTTGAAAAAAACTGTGCTGACACACTGCATTGAAAACAGTGAACTGCTAGCATATTTTTGCGAGAAAAAATGTTTTGTTCATGTGGCTGGCTTATAACTTTCTGGCATAATGCGGTCTGTGTGCTGTTTGTGGAAAACTTTGTTTTAAAACTACCCCTTATTTTTTCTAAAGCAAATTTGGTCTACCTGTTAAATAAATGTGCTTCTGTAAGGTATTTGAAGCTCAATTATATTAGTGCATTTTTTTGCCGCATTCGCTTCCAAGATTAAAGCCAAAATGTGTTATGGTTGCATGTTTTATTGCAATATTGCACTTTGTATGAATATCTGAGCAGTGAATACTTACTCCACAGAAGGTATATTTTGAGGAAAAAATATCTTTAGACCTCTCAAGCTGCTGAAATATACGAGAAAATATCACGAATCTCACAAAATCGTGATTTTTGTCCGTATTGAGATGCAATTTGCTACATGTTGTGATACAATGAAAACTCATCATTATACCTAAATTGTAAGAAAATGAAATTCTTTCTACAATAAAAATCTTATCGCAAAAAGGACAGGAAAGAGCGCTGTCAACTGAATTTTATTGAATGTGCTACGAGCGTTTTTATATTGAGCACAAGAACAGGGCTCATCTGCAACAACACATGTGTTACCATGACAAAATAATTTTAACCTAGAAAAGAATACACTTTTTCGGAAAATATAAGAGAAGGTGTACTGATGCATTGATGCTTGGCCTTCCTGATAAAGAGTTGTAAAATCTCTCATTTTTTTCTGCTTGCTTTTTTTCGAAAACCATGTTTTATGAAACCTAGGACTACACTTACATTCTTTACGGTGTCTGGCCATGAGACTACTATAGCACTTCTTAACATTTAAAGCATGCTGTCTTGCTTGATCATTGAAGCATTGCCCAGTTTGTCCTATTTTTACTTTTCCACATGTTAGCAGTATCTCATACACATTAGATTGGCATTCAGTAAACCTATTCTAGTGACGAATGGTGCAAGATTGACTATCCTTGTTGCTGTAAGTACATGCACTTTTGAAAGCTTGCAAGGGGTGGAAAACAACAACGTAATATATGCTGGCTCTTTTCCTAAAATTGTGAGACACCTTATGTACGTAGTGCCGTGTAACATGTAAAGGTCATCGGTCATTCTCTTTTTCTTTTGGTCCTGTTTCCTTTAACTTTACTTTCAGCAGGAGGGTTTCGCAAACAAGTGTGATGACGCTGTTGGGGTATTGCCTGGTGTTATCAGCCCAGGAGTGCTAAGAATGTTCTGCCTTTTCATAGTGGGCATTCAAAACTAGTAGAAAGAGAAATTGATACCACATGTATTCAGGCCACCCTTCAGAAGTCATGTTAGCACAAGGGTGAGGTCAGGCATAAAAACCAGATTAAAAGAATAAAAGATGCTGGATATCCTAACAGAATCATCACACCCGTTTGCAAAACCCTCCTGCAGAAAGTAAAGTTAAAGAAGACAGGACCAACAAAAAACAATGACCAAAACCTTTGCATGTTATACCACATCACGTGTCTCACAATTAAAAAAATAGCCAGCAGATATGGTATTAACGTGTTGTTTTCTACCCCTTGCAATCTTTCAAAAGTGCGTGTACTAAACAGCAACAGGAATAGTCAATCTTGCACCATTCGTCACGAGAACAGGTTTACTTAATGCCGATTTAACGTTTGTAGAAGTATTTTTTATCAGGTAAACCAATGATCACTGCATCACTACACGTTCACTTGTCCTTTCCAATAGGGAGATTATTTTGTAGTGCTCACAAGTGTCGTCACGCATGAACACGGTTCTTGTACTCTGTATAAAAGCACTCGTAGCACATTCATAAAATTCAGTTGACAGTCGGTGCTCTTTCCTGTCCTTTCTGTCTGTTCCTGAAGTTGTTGCGCTGTGACAAGCACACAACCACATTGAATCAACTTGCCCAAATTAATCGCTTGTTAAGTAACACGTAGACCGAGTTTCGTATAGAAAGAAGGAGCGGTGCTTTTAAAATAAATTGTTTCATATACAACACCTAGACGGCATTTGAGAAAGTTCAGAAGGCAGCCACATGACCAAATATTTTTTCAGAAGTTCACTATTTTCAAAGCAGCACGAGTTTTTCGAATACATATGAGATGGTTGCCAAAATGGCTGGAACATTCGGCATAAAGTGACCCAGCTGTGTCATTAGCCATAATTATGCATCACCTCTTTCGTTTTTTGTGTGTCCTGACTCAGTTTTGTGTTCAGTTTTAGCTTATTCTGTTTCTAATCATTGTATTGGTTTTTTAAGTATTTGCTAAAGTTATATGTGCGAAAACCCGTATATGTTTGCATGTACGTCATTTCTCATAACCACTTGTTATACATCCAGGAATACAAAGCTTAAACCACTGTGATTATTTACATTTGAAAACACTATCCATACATATTTTTGTGTGCATCACTTCTTGGAAACGATTGTGTATATGAAGGCGTACATAGTGAAATCATGGTGATTGTATATATTTGAAAGAATTAAAGTATATATTTGCGTGTATTTCATTCCTATTAAGCGATTGTGTACATGAAGGAGTAATAAACTGGAAACCACTGGGATGGTAGATACTTGAAAGAACTATAGGGATATATTAGCGTGTATTTCATTTGTAGTCTATATGTACTTGAAGCAGTATACTAAACTGAAACCAGAGTAATTGTATGTTGCGAAGAATTGTCAATAAAGTGAAACTGAAAAATGATAATAAACATTTGAGGTGTCGCATGTGTAGTGTACGTATACGTGAACATGTTACACATCTGGTGAAAAAGTTGTGTGGCAGAAGAAAAGTTTATAAGTTTTATTTGCCTATTGAATAAATGCAATATGCAAGGGCAGCAAGGCTTCGTTTTCTGTAACGCGCATTATGCATATACTGTGAAGTATATATAGATCCAGCACAAGTTCATACACGATTATACGTGTATATATTTTTGCCTACACGCAATGAATGGAGCTCGACAGGTGGCGCGCCATTGATAATCAGAACCACTTTCTTCAAGTAGTGTGTAATCAGTGCATGCTGTTATCTATTAGTGCAGTCTAAAAGAATACTGGCACCCCTGCCAAGGGCACTCAACACCCTTGTGCACCCTTCTCGCACCCTCCTCAGAGGGTGCTAAAAAAGTGAAGGACATCGAAGGCACCCTTCCTTAAGGGTGTTTTTGTAACACCCTACAGTTTTTTACATCTACACCCTATTCTAAGGGTGCATGGAAAAGCACCCTTTTTGGAAGGTGCTGAATTAACACTCTTAGGGTGTCGTCCACGGAACGAGCTCATTTACACCCTTCAGGGTGTAAAAATTTTACTGTGTACGACACTGTTATCTTAGGAAAGGCAGTCGTTGCGCTATGCGTGGTATTTTATTTGCAAGCAAGGCTGCAGCTCGATTCTTGCGCATGCGCCCCCGCGCGGGTGGTCTGGTGCTTATGGTGCTCAACTGTTGGCCCGCAAGCCGCAAGATCGAATTCCGGCAGATAACGGCGGCCACATTATCGGTGGAGGTGAAATTTTCTGAGACCTGTGTAGACTTAGGTGCATCTTAAGTAACCACAGGTGGTTTAAATTTTCGGAGCCCTTATATATGGCGTCTGTCATGGTTATATGACAACTTTGAAACATTAGACGGAACAATTTTTATTGCAAATATAGGTGTACACTTTTCAGTTCTTCAACACCCTCACGAATAGTGTAATAACATGCTTATGCCACTTACACCCTTCTCTCAGGGTGTATCAGCAAAGAAAAGAATGTTACATCCACACTCTAAAAAATATCGAGTAAAAAGGGTGTCTTTTTGTCCCACAACAATAATCGTCATCAGGCTTGCGTGCGCTTCCTTTCTTGAAACCTCGCCCCGCCGCGGTGGTCTAGTGGCCAAGGTACTCGGCTGCTGACCCGCAGGTCGCGGGTTCAAATCCCGGCTGCGGCGGCTGCATTTCCGATGAAGGCGAAAATGTCGAGGCCCGTGTGCTCAGATTTGGGTGCACGTTAAAGAACCCCAGGTGGTCAAAATTTCCGGAGCCCTCCACTACGGCGTCTCTCATAATCATATGGTGGTTTTGGGACGTTAAACCCCACAAATCAATTTCTTGAAACCTCGGCGCTGGCCACTTTCCTATCGAGAATGAAATGTAACCCTGATAATGGGCATGTCGATCGTGACCGGAGTGTACCGGGCGTGGGGCAATAGCGCAAGGATGGAACGCAATATAGATGACGACTATTGTTGTGAGACAAAAAGACACCCTTTTTACTCGCTCTTTTTTTAGAGTGCATTGAAAAGAGCGTAAACTTGGGTACAAAAAATTGGGTACAAAAAAAGGGTACAAAAAATTTATATAGTGCGCGGGCGGCAGCTTTTGGTGAGAGCCTGCGCTGCTTAAATCGCGATGCATCGATGATCACCACTCCATGTGCAGGCACTGTAAATAAGTAAGAATGGTTTATTTAGGTTGACGGAAGCCTAAACTGTACTTTGCAGTCACTCTTACACTTTGAAATTGTGCGTATACAAATCAAGAAGTGCCGGTAGCATGTACACCGAAGCGGCCGGCACGATTGGCGAAATTCTCGCTGGGACTAGGCGCTGGTTAGGGCTGCTCGCGAAGCAGCAGAGTAGCCATGCTTGAAGTTTATTTCATGTTCGAATCATTTTTAACTGTTGCCTAAACTGTACCTGAAGGAAGTAGAAGGGAAAGCATTGCCAGAAATTCATTTGCGGTGGGGCGATAATGACTGACAGTTGTTTTTTCTGCGTCCGCTGGCGATACAATGGGCGTGCCAGTGTAGAGATTAGCAGTTATATCGTTACATTCACCTAAAAACCGCCAAGAAAATACTAATGCAATCCATTGAAAAAGTATGTATGCCATTGTGGTAGTTCGCAAAGGCCTACTAAGATTACCGACTGAATATTGCGTGTTCTAACATAAGAGTTAGAGAAAGTAATGGCTACAGCGCCCGGCAGCTTTCGGCGGCGGCCTGCGTTTCTGAAAGCGTGGCGCATCGATCATCGTCACTCCTTCTTCTCGCACAGCACACATTGAAAAATGATTGATTGATGCTGAAGTATGTCGAAACTATGCGTTACAGTCATTCTACACATTAGAATTGTGTGTACTAAAAATAAGAAGCACCGGTAGCTTGTACACAGTTGCTGCCAGCGTGATTGGCCTAATGCTCGCTGACGGGGCTCTGGGCAAAACTTCTTTTGAAACAGCTAAGTTGTGATGCTTGAAGTTTCTGCATTTGAGCTTCCGAACATTTCTAACTCTTATGTGAAGTAATAAAAAGGACAGGCATTACGACGCATGCATTTCTGGTGTGGTGATATTTAACGACCGTTGTTTTTCTTGCCTCCACTGGGAAAACTTGCGAAGCATCGAGAGAGCCCATTTTTGTTTCATCAACTTTGCCACGCAAACAGTTTGCTGTTTCTGTTAGGTCTAGCGACTGGTTCCTGAATAACTAACACTATGACACGGAATGGTTGCAGCAATGCGTCATTGACGCGAAATTGGTATATATGCGAGATCCGGGTGACATAAAAAATGTGAAGTATTTGCTTCATTGCACGTGGACCGCAAGAATTAACGCTGTTATTGACACTACACGAATTGTACTATAAATTGCAATATTAAGCAAAATCTGCAGTGTTGTCTCCTTTAGGCTATTAGCGCATTTATATCGTTATTCCGAAGGTACACAGTAAAAATATTAGTGGCTTTGCATACCACTAGTCATGATCATGATGTGTGATATGCGAAATAGCGAGGCATGCTCGGCATCAGTTAGGGTAGCATCTATCCGTGCCGTCGAATCAAGCATTTTGCATCCAACGATACCGATACATACCACTGTGCATGTGCACCTGGCGCTGGTAGAAACAATGCAAGCTGCAGTATTCACCAGCTCACTCCAGGAAATATTCCAGTACCTCCAGCGCATTCCAGAGTGCACCAGCATCACAGCGGTCAAGCCAGCGCTCCTGTCAGTGCGCCCAGCAAAGTGCCAGTACATACCAGCGTGTGCAAGTGTTGCCCCACTGTAAGCAAAAACTATCCGAGTTTGGGGTTTTTCCGGCTCATGATCTCTGAAAACTCTCTCGCGTTTAAAATTACTACCTCTGTAGGAGTAAAAGATCATACATGACATAGTTTTACCTCCCCCTCTCAGGCAAGTAGTAAAAGGATGTAAAAAACCAGTTTTACCACATAGGAAGTTTTCTATCACGTGATTTTTATCCTGCATTTCAGAGTTTAATACCACGTGACTGCAAGGTGCAGCTGCTTCGGCGGCTTTTTCCTCACACCCCCCTTGTGACGCTCTCAGTGAATACTGAAGGTACGCGAAGCCCACAGATGTTTTTTTGTTTTTTTTTGCATCGCCGTGCCTCTGGACTGACCTCGAGTCAGCGCACTTTTACTGGAACTGGGGGCAGCATGAGCACAACAAGCGAGAACAGCATTCTGTGAACAAAAAAAAAGAAAAAGACGGGGGGGGGCTCTCAAAAAAGAAAAAAAAAAGAAAGAAAACCTGCTGTGGAAAGTTGTCCTGCATATTTTCGCAAATTGTTGGCTTTTGCTCGGCGGTGGCCTTGGAGACAGACAGTGCAAGAAGCTCGGTATCTGTGTGTCTGGTTCGGCTGATGGATCTCACGTGTTTCCTACATCATCGAGCAACCGTGCTCTTCCGAGTGCCTACGAACCTGCACGTCGCGGATATCTCGCTTCCGAGCCGAATCGCGAAGATCTGCTAGTGGTAACAAAATCAATCTGGTGTCCTCGTCCCTGCTTGCCTACTGGAGAAGCAATAAGCAAAATGCTTCCCTCTGTCGTAGGCACCGAGCCGCGGCCAACAGTGAACAGTGGGAGTGTGTCGCCGGGTCATGTGAAAGAAGCATCGCATATATTTTGTTCCACAGTAGGCGACGTCTGCATGAGTAAACTGCTGCCCGAATTGCCCACCTCATGCACCAACTGTTCTCAAACATGTAGCACGAAGCCGATAAGAGGCAGACGGAACCAACAAGCGGCGGCCGGTGCGCCCGAAGAAAACTTGGACCTGCCCGGACGGTGGTCTTTCGTTGGAAGTATGCATACACCGCCCCGTCCCCGTAAGATAGCGGTCACGTGTTCATTTGTGTCTGAAATGACGACGAACTTCGCACGGGATATGTGTTCTGTGATCGCCGGCTGTGTTTCATCGGATAGCCGTGCTCCTCGAAAAGGCCTAGAACGTCGTCGGTAAGCAACTTGTATGCAGGCGTGGACCGCTCTTCTACACCCGTTGTGATGAATACGTGCTTCTACTGTGTTTGTGCGCCGTCACTCAATGAAAATCATTGAGCTACCATGGTTTGTGCGTACTTAGGTGTATTTTATGGACTTGTGCATCAGCAGTGCTAACACGTGTGGGGCCATGAGCCCGGAGTGCCAATTAATTATTGGATAATCAAAAATGTGCGATCGTGTAGATTTATGATAACAGGTCGGTGTGACATTTAGTGCCCTGCAGCCCACCTTAAGCTTACGCTTGCACCTTCAACCGTTGTTGTTAGTCGATGCAAAAAAGAGCTCTCCTACCGGTACTACAGGGCCGGTCAAAAAGTCGTGCCTATATATACCGGATTGTCAAAGTGTAGTTGAGCAGCACGTGCAGTCGGTTCGAGTGGTGTATTATTCTGCATTTGTTGTGTGTGCGTGTTTGTCTGTATGTGAATCTATGTGTCACCAATTCTGCCGTTCAATAAATTCCATCAATTCTGCTATTAAATAAATTTGTTGACTCTGGGCAGATGCACACGTCAATTTCTATTTTTTACCACTGAAAATAACTCCCATAAATCACCTCAAAAACCCTTGAAGGCAGTGAAAATTTACTCTCTCTATACTCGCTCAAAACCTCACTGGGGTAAATAATTACTACTCTCGCTACGTTCAAAAACTCACTTAGCTCGAGAGTAAATTTTTACCTCAATAGTAGGTGGTAAAAAAACCCAGGAAAGGTAGTGCGCTAAAGAACAAATGGTTTACCGAGTTTTTGAGATTATTTCAGGTCATTTTTGTTTAGTGTGCAGTGCGTGCCAGGTGTCTAAAAAATGAACTTGCATCACGCTCGGAACGCTTTTCTTCGCAGTCGGGTAGGCTCCATCTTCCTATATGCTTAGAATAATCCACTGACCAGCTGCTTTCAATGAACTTATTATTATAACAGCGTGATAGAAAACGTTGAAATAAAAAAGAAATAGGCGAAGCCTACACAAGCCCTAGAAACCTTAAAAGAGCGAAACAGGACAATGCTTGATGCGACGCATTATTCAGATTGTTCTGTATTGATACTATGTTTAGTTTATCTCAAAGAGATTTGGGATAAGTGACATAGAGTCGCAGACGCGACGCGGACATTCAAACTGCAGAGAGATAACTTCACGCAAACCAAGCATTCGCGCCCCTCATACAATCCTATGTGTGGATTGTCGTTCACGTAGTTTTTTCACAGCCTCGAGTATTCGCACATTCGACATCGCAACTTTCCTGCTTTTGTATTCTTTCGCTGTATACGTTCTCCGTACATTTAGCAATCTCCGTCACTTCGCTGCGGTATGTTGGGCAAACTCAAACCCTTATTTTCCGTGGAAAGTGTGCATAATGAAAATGAGGTCAATTATGTGGCCAATTAACAAAAATAAGCTCAGATTTGAGTAAATGTCTGCTCTTCTTAGTGAATGTCCTGCTAGGAGTTTTATAAACACCGTCTGGAGGGAATACAAAATGTACTCTCCAACAAGGTGGGGTTCTTGCATGGATTTAGTGGAGTTCTTTTTTACATCCATCAGGAAAAATCTTTAGGTCAGTATAGCAGTCAATTTTTTCATTCAATGAACAAAAAGAATGACCACGCCCGTACCATACGCTGGGCTATCTTCAAATAATTTACCTACTAAGCCCACAATACTCATCACACAAACACAAACACGTGCACGAGATTTTCATTATATAAAAACACCCATACTGACCACAGCTCGCCACTCAAACTGCCCTAATCTTCAGTCGACGGTTATATATGGGCAAAAAATTTTGACCTCCAGGTCAAAAACCCTTCTTTTACAAATAATTATGCAATAAGCATTCGTGGCGCAGCAATACATCTGTGGTGACCTCATAAAAACCATTAAAAACACATACCTTTCACCCTGTTGAGGAACGTGATACGAGACGGCAGCTGATGAGGCCGTGCAGTGGTTGCAGCTTTTAATTAGGACGCAGGCGTAGGCGAGGTTGCAGCTGCAGCGTTCAGCCAGGCCGCACCGACGCAGTGGTCTAGTGGCTAAGGTACTCGGCTGCTGAACCGCAGGTCGGGGGATCAAATGCCGGCTGCATTTCCAATGGAGGCGGTAAATTTGTATTCCTGTGTGCTCGATTCGGGTGCACGTTAAAGAACCTCAGGTGGTCGAAATTTCTGGAGCCCTCAACTATGGCGTCTCTCATATTCACATGGTAGTTTTGGGACGTTAAACCCCACATATCAATAATCAATTCAGCCAGGCCAAGAAATAGTCTGGTATGTATTTCTCGTGGCTCGCGCATCCCAATTCCCGTGGCTGTCTTCTTTAGTGCGGCAGCTGGCCAGGACTGGCTCGATGCTTCACCGCTCCCCCCCCCCCCTTAGCACTTTGCGCGATTTCAAAAATGCAGAAGCTTGGAATCCTGGCGATTCTACGCTTTTCATAGGCAGGGGAGTTAAACAGCAGAATCCTTTTAGCTTTACATTAGTTGGGAGATGGTCACTTTCATGTGTTTCAACGTCTACGAACCAACAGGTGGTAGGCAAGAGACTTACGCTCACAAAGCATACGTACATACAGCTGCTGTACGATGCACCATGGAGGTAAGTAGGTGAGCCATCGTTGATGGACATTGAACTCTGATTGAGCACAAAATCCACAATTTCCCTACCGCAGGTGTTCATTGAGGCAGAACCACACATGGGATGGTGTGCATTAAAATCCTCAACTAATACATGTGGTTCAGGGCAAGCTTGGACGACAGACAAGAGATGGGAACAGTCCACGTGGTTTCTAGGAGGAATGTACCCACCAATGATTGATAATTAACGTCGCTTGTGCTTTATAGATAGGCAATTATAGTCATTAGAAGCATGAGGAGCCACGGCATGCCTCCGGTACGTTAAATCTCGACGTATGCATGTAATTACTTTGCTCGCATTTCGATCATCGCGTGACCACAAAGTGACGTATTCGGAAATCCGATACGACGAAATCATATTCGACTCACATACAACAACCAACGTAAATTTGTATTTAAACATCCGTTGTCGAAAGTCAGACAATCGGCTTCGCGAACCTCGTGCGTTCCACTGCATTATAGCACAGGTGCGCACAGTTTCATCGAAGAAATTCGCCATGTTGTTAATGGAAGGGCCAGCAGTAGCGGTTCCAGCACGTTGAGAATCTGTGCACTTCTGTTTTCGCACCTGGTGTGTGTAGCTCGTTGAGAATGGCACAAATATATTTTAGTACATGCTTCAGCATAATTCGGTTCTTCTCAGTGTCTTTCCTAATATTTTCTGCCCTCTCTAAAGCTGCAGCCCACGATGTGGTCTTTTTTATTGCTCTGGTCGCTAGCGAAGGCCACTCACAATCTGCAGCGTGGCATGAAACGCGGGCGTTCGTTCACTTTCTGGGACGTGGTGTGTACAACATGGGTGTAGCGTTCTGATAATGCGCACGCGTATGTTCATCTGTTGCTGATGGTGATGCATCACTCTTATGTGCACTATGTTTTCGCTGGTGCCTAGGTTTCGAACGACGTCTGTGTCGGCGGATGGACGTGACAGTCTCTCTGTGCGTGGAGTTGTTGCTGACCATCTTCCGCAGGACGCCAATTTCTTCTTTGATCTTCGGGCACTCCTTCGACGTTGCTTCATGTGCACCAGAGCAATATTGATATTTCACTGGAACAGCAGTATCGCAGTTTTCCACCTTATGAGATCCACCGCACCACCGACAAATTGTCTCTCTTTCGCACACTGCGCTGACGTGTCCCAACTTGCAGCACTTGTGACATTGCAAAGGCCGTGGCACGTAAGGGCGCACGGGATGTCTCACGTATCCAACTTTCATGCTAGGAGGCAGAGTCTCAGAATCAAATACTTGTTTGATGGAGCGAGACTGCCTGAAGCGGCGTACGGTCACGATACTGATTGTCGACGTCACAAGATTCTGGAGTTCAACGTCTGTGATATGAGCGTCCACGTAATTTATCACGCCAGTCGTTGTTCCTTTCCCATGAGCGAGGAACACGCGAACTGATATACTTCCGAGCTGCGTGACGGCCTTCAGTCTGTCAAGAACGGTTTTGCTTGTCACACAAACTGAAGATATGTTTTCCTGCTATTTATGTGAATTTCATTCACTTCAGCAGGTGCAAGTCGCTCAAAATAATTAGTCAATGACTGCCTGTTTAGTGAGTTCAGGTTGTCTGATGCAGAGATGGTACATATGAGATAGTGAAACATCGCTTGCCTTTGTCTAGCGCCGGTTGTGGCTCCGCTGTTGATGACGTCCTGTGAAGCTTCCTTTTCAACCGGCGGGTCTTGAATGTCCTGAATTCGGCTTCCAATTCCATCTCTTCTACTAATGAGCTGTCGGTGGAATCATCACAAGGAGCAGATGCGCCAACGCGGTCACCCACCTCCGGTCCATCATTAGGCAAACAGCCGGGATCAACGGTCTCGTTGGATGGATGGTCCCCTATCCTTGGGGGTGACGTCCTCCGTTCCGCTTGTTCAGAGAATGTCAGAAATTCTGACAGTTTATTAAGAAACGAAAGTTTTTCTAGGCAGAATTATGCCCGAACGCACTTCGGGCCTGGAGAAGGTCATCATAAAGCCAGCTCTGAAAGCGGAAGAGGCAACCGAGCTGCAGGCAGTATTGAAGAAGTACACGAAATTGTTCACTGAGCTTGCCGGGCGAACTAATGTGGTTGAATGCAAGTTAAATTGTACCACGACAACGCCTCTTGATGTGAAGAAGTACCCTTTGCCCTTGGCAATACAAGATTGCATTGAAAAGAGGTAGACGAGCTGCTTCGCCTAGGAATTATAGAAAGATTGACGTCAATGTACAATGCAACTCTAGTGGTTGTGAAGAAACAAGGTGATTCCAACAGAATCTGCGTAAACTTTAGACGTCTCAAAAATGTATTGGGGGTGAACGCAGAATCTATACCTAGAGTGGACGTTGTTACTTTTGCAAAAGTTGGCGGAAAACGTTCTTCTCGAAATTATATTTGGTCAAATGGTATTGGCAAACGCCGTTGGCAGAAGCATCCAAAGAAAAGACGACGTTTTGGTAGACACGAGAGTTATTTCGAATCAGGTATATGCCGTTCGTACTTAAGACTACTGCAGTCGTTTTCCCGAAACTGATGAGAGCTGTCCTCCATGGTCCTAGCAACGTTGAACATTGCATTGGCGACATTCTGGTCGCTACAGCTTTACGGTAAAAGCATTTGAAAACACTGGAAGAACTCTTTCAAAGGTTACACGAGGCCAGGCAGACAAATGAGCCACATTCGTTTGTCTTTAGATTTCAGCCAGCTACATTGGGTAGAAGTTGGGCTTCGGTCACATTACTACAAATGAAGACATCCTGGAGAAAATTCAACCGCCTAGACCACCAAAGACCAGAAAAGACGGTACAATCCTTTTTATATTTCACAGAATTTTACAAAGAATTCATACCACACTACGCTGAAGTAGCTGATCTTTTGGTGGAGCTGACAAAGAAAGTGCCAACAACACAGTTGCATAGACGAAAACGCAAAAGGTCGCATTGTAGACCCTGAAGCAACGCATGGCTGAACGTCCAAGTTTACTAGCGCCAAATTTAGAACAAAAATTTGTTCTGCGCACCGATGCTTCGGAAAAAGCGCTTGGGGCTGTTGCTACAGAGAAATAGCGGTACGCTACATTCAGTTTTTTAGGCAAGCAAGCTCTTAAGGGAGTGAGAGCGGCATTAATCCTCAGTGAAGAAAGAATGTCCGGCTCTGGTCTGGGGCATAAAAGGGCTTCATACTTACCTGTACCGAAGACATTTCAAGGCACAAACCGATCATCAGCCCCTGGAGTACTTAAAAAAAGCAAAGTTAACAAACGCTCGAGTGATGCGCTAGAGCTCTTGCGCTGCAAGAATATAGCTTTCACGTTGACTACGCGAAAAGAATTTAAAATGTTGGGGCTCATTTCATGAGCAGTACCTCACAAAATTAAAGGATACAAGAAGTTGTAAGAATAATTGGTGCAGTAATTGTTGTGGTAGGAACTATTGTAATGATCTCGGAGGTGGTAAAGGGTGTTGTGTCATTGGTGCAGTGAAATCGTGTTAGTATTGATGGTATGAACTTGATGTCCTCTGCGCAACATCCAGTGTCGCGCCCCAGAGACCCACTGATTCCTGATGGTCTCTTCGCGTTGGCGACTCAGACTTTTCCACGGACAGTCCACGGATTGTCGCTCATGTACATAGTATTTGTCCTTTTTGCTTTTACTTTTGTAGATAGGCTTAAAATCACGCAAAGCGCTAGGGAGGGGAAAGCCTATATAGTGCCACAGTGGATTTGGCCAGCTGGCCGCACCGAAAAAGCGAGCCAGATGGCTCGCCTTTTTTCGGCGTGCCGAGTCAATTGGCACATGAAGCGCGAGCCACGAGGAATGGCAGAATGGCCTAGCGTCGAGATTTGGCTGGACGCTGCAGCGGCGACTCCGCCCATATCTGCATCCCAAAATAAAGCTGAGACCTCAGCACGGGTTCGTCGCCACCGTTTCGTCTGTTGTTCCTCTACAACTGGTGACAACGCACACATGGACAACCGGCACTGCACCGCTAGCACTGAGCTTCACGGCCATCTAGCCTGTTCTGACGCTAGGTCATTCTGCCAATCTTTGGGGTTCACGCCTCACGTGTCATCTGGCTCGCTTCTTTTTCGGCGCAGCCAGCTGGCCAAATGTAGCGTGGCGCTACACTCCATAGACGGCGCACCCAGAACGACAACCGGTACAGCCGCTGTGGGGTTCTGACACTAGAGTGACCAGACACCGTAGGGACCTGATGGGGCAAATTGTGGCCGGAACCATCCACCGCAACAAGCGTCGCAGATGGGACGAGCCGTGCGAAACGACTCCGGAGCCAAGGTTTTATATATATATATATATATATATATATATATATATATATATATGTATATATATATATATTGTACTGTACTATAGCGCATTTACCACGTCGTATTTTCTAAATAAGGTTCTCTGTTCAGTTTCATTTTCACAAACATGTTTTTGTGTTCCATGCTGTTCCTGTCTCGTTTACCGTCAATAGAAACCATGACAGTGTAAGAACTCATAAATATCATCGAGGTTCTTAAGAAGGCCTTTCACGTTCTGCTGCATAATTTGTGTTTTCATGGCGAAAGTGAAACGGTGCTGTGTGTACAAATATATGAAGTGCACTGTTAAGTTATAGGGCCCTTTCCAGGTTCTAAAACGCGGGGTTTATCCTTTTTGGATTGTTAGACGGCCGGTCGTCGCTCTTTTGGCACTGAATGCACTGTTTGGAACTGAATACATACAGTGTCATTTTCATACAGTGCCGTTTGGCGCTGAATGCGCCGTGTCCATTGGCTCGTGTGAGGTGCCAGACACGTGCTCTAGCAAGTGAGTCTCTCGTGAAAGCCTCGCCACAGAGGACGAGGCCCTTGCCCCCATAAGCCCGGAGGCTGACGGGGCTGTCTTTGAGTCCGGGCAGCGTAGGCAAGTACCAGCGCCACCAGAGAACGAGGACAGTGAGGCAGCCTTTGCTGCGCCCACCGTGACAGGTGGGGACGGTCCTGCGCTATCGGTTCACGCAGCGTATGCTTTCACCGCTGGCTGTTGTGGTGCCGGTAACCCTAGTGCAGCAGGGCTTTCCTGCTGGGTGCGTGGAGCAGGGCTAGTTGTCTTCACCGCGGGAGTAGAAGCCACGGCCGACAGCTCTTTTAGCGTGGGCTGGGCCAGTGGCAAAGGTTGGTGCAGCGCTGCCCCTCGGCGTGCCACTGCAGCATAAGTTATGCGTTAAAAAAAGGTGCACACCGTCTTCTTGCTTCTAGAACATTTTTTTCTGTGTTTGAGAGTCATAATTCCTTTTACTATTTTCTATGAACGGCATGCTCTAGAATATGTGGCGTGCTTCGCAGTTTGAACAGTGAAGCGAATTGTCACAGTTGTCAGAAGGATGTTCGTGGTTTCCACACTTGGCGCACGCAAGTTGACCTATACAGCTCTGTGAATCCTGATCAAAACGTTGGCACCCTAAAACACCTACGTGGATTCGTGATATAAGGTTCGACTTTTGTTTTCCTTCAGCCAGTTTGAAGAAAATCTGAGAGAAAAGTGGAAGTGAAGGCAATGATGAAAAAATTGTGGCAGTTTCCTTGTTCTCGCATTTGATCCTTATTCTTTGTACCTGAATTTTATCCTGATTCTACCATCCTTCAAGCAGTTCTTCCTCCCTCAGGTTAAGGAGATCGTCATCGGAGATCACTATGCGGACTGTGTTCACCGATCGATGTGGGTTCACTCTGATTGCAAACATGCCAAATGCAACAAGGTCTGAAAGTTTTCTGTACTGCTCACCGTCGTGCAGTTCAAGCAAAATGTCTCTTCTAGTCATTTTGGTGGCTTTATACCCTAGTCGTATTGTGTCAGCAAGACACTTTGCAGCAAGAAATGAAGAGATGGTTCTGACGGTCTTCCTGGTATTTGTGCAGTATATGACATCAAAGCGGAAAAAATGTTCTTTAGACTTAAGAAAAAAGCTGTGCATTCCATCGGTGCGTTATCTTTTTCTAAGAGGATGATCAGGGAGTTAGGAAATGCATTGAAGGTCATAAATGTATGATTTTATTCGGTGGCCATGTCAGCCGCCCCCCACCGAGCTCAACATGGGGGCGCAGTGACACGTTATGAGAGCACAGACGCCCCCTGTGCGTACCCGCTATAACCTAATATGTAGCACGCAAAGAAGTACATATGCACAAGGTTAACTTTAACCGCCTGCAAAAAATGAAAGTAAGCAGAAGGGAGTTTTAGACAGGAAATATATAAAAAACGGACGAAAGACGAAGATGCATGGACGTAGAAACAATAAAAAGCGACTTCAGAATTTTCCTTGGTTGGTCAGCCCAGGGATGACATCTACGCAAAGCCGGGGCCAAAGGGGTGTTTCGCCTCCACCAGGGAGCATTACTGGTGTAATCACCCGGCACGGGCTCAACTCTCTCGATTCCCTTTTTTCCGTACACGGCTAAGCGGCGCACGGCGACACGTGGGAGGGAGTTGGAACCCCCCGTTGGCTCGGGTCCATGGCCCCTGCGAAGAGCGAACAGGCGACAGGTAGCGCTGGTTTAGTTAGCGCAGACTGCTTCAGTAAGCGCTGAAGTCGCCGTGTTCACGGACGTGACCACAGGCGCCGACCAGTCAACCAAAGGCCCATTCTTAGGCGCCGTGCGCTGCGATACGCCAGCGAAGTTGGTTGTCGTAGGACGGATGCCTCCCTCGTTGTTTTGGCATAGCGCTGGACAAAACGTGGCCGAGGAGAACCGCGAGAAAGACTTGATCAGCGTAGATGAAGAAACACCTTCTGTGTGTTTGGTCCCTTGTCATAGGCGGTGTTCAGCGCCACAAAACCGTGGGACGGCGTCCCGTAGTTCATGATATGGGTGCAGGCTTCAAGAGAAATAGGTGAGACGTCACTTGAGGTCAGCTGGAAGAACATACTCCAGGAGCTCAAAGATGACTTCTAGGAGCCAGATGCTTTTGAGCTTAGTGGCATCCTAGAACTCTTAGAACCATGACGCAATGCAGGAGGTCTGGAATACAAGTAAAACGTATGAAAGTTGGATAGGCTTCAGCGAAATTAAGATGAAGACAAATAGATACACGCGGAACTGTCACGGACGGCCATTTTCGGCGACACCGCGTCACGGCAATTAACGGGCGCCGTACTCCCCAACTGACCGTGAGAAACGGCAGCGCATGAAAGGGAGCCGAGAAGTGCAAAATGGGGTGCTCTTCTTAGAACGTCGCCGCCGACGGTTGATCCTTTTGTAACTGTGGCGGCGTCTGCAAGGTCGTAGAAGGCCGCGGTATACCCCGAACAAGGATTAGACTACGCGACACACCGGCTGAGAGCCAAACGTTTGACCGTTCCCACGGGGAAAAGCGTGGGAAACGCTCTGGTGGCCAAGCCGTATGACAACAACCCGACAGATTGTCACTCTCGCTAGTTGAGGGCCCTCTCCCAATTAAAAAGGGGTGGGGTCAAAATATTTTTGGGGCGGAGTTTCCCATCAATTAAACGCGCATGATTGGACCCAGGTAGAGGTCTCTTGTCCCCAAGGAAGAGAGCGAGGAGACACGAGGGGGATTTAAGCGCAGGATTTTGCCCTGCTAGGCAGACTAGTCGCTGACCAAGATGGTGTAGAAACAGATCAACAAGCATCTCTTCTAGAAGTTTTTAGTGTGGCTCTGTATCGGCTGGCCACCTAAACTTAGCCGTTCGTCTAGTTGTGACGCGATATTAACGTCTGCAACGTAGACATCGGGACTTCGCCTCGAGTTAGCTCAACCTGTTCGAAGTCACCTGCAAGCACTAGCCTCCCGGAGCCACCAGCGTTGCAACACCGCCGACATCGCAGTCGTGCCAGAACTCTCTTCGACTTCTCGCATCCGATCGTCGGGGACACAACGCTGCCGGTCATCACACGTATGCCTTCACCTGTTTATATCTTCGAACTTTCTCCTCCGTCGTTTTATTCTTGTTAGTTTGTGTAGTTTGTAATAGTTCTCTCTCGTAAGCTGATTTATTGGTTGTGTTATATATTTCTTTAGTTGTATCAAGTGTCGATGTATTTTTTTAGTTGTATTGAAGTGTTGTATTAGATTCCGTGTTGCTGCAATATCACTAAAGTAAAGTTTGTTTTGTTTTCCCACGTATCTGATCTCTTCACTGTCTCTGCTTGCATACGGAACGAACCAACCTGCTGTCATTCCCGTCGCCGACTTCGCGCTGGCGACGCTAGAGTGGCAGCTTGTAACAAAACTGGCGTCCGCGACAGGACGTTCCGTATAAGAGTAAGACAGTGAGGGGTGAACGAGAACCGTGCGAATAGCGTGGTGATAGAGCCGCACAGTTGAAGTGGTTGCATCCTGCATATGATGGCGCTATTTTTATAGTGGCATTATAGTGACAGATGCAGCATGAAGTGTATGGACTTTGATAAGTGGATCGCCCACGGTAAACAGTTAGGAATCGAGGGCGCCGAACTGAGACAATGTGTTAAGGAGCAGCAGGAACAGGCGCAGGCGTTAGCCAGAGAAGAGCGGGCACGGGCCCGGGAGAAAAGGGAAAGAGAAAGGGAGAGAGAACGCGAAGAAAGGGCGAAAGAACGAGAAGCGGCAAGGGAAGAAAGGGAGAGAGAGCGCCAAGAAAGGGTGAAAGAACGAGAAGCGGCAAGGGAAGCCGGAATACGGGAAGTGCAGTTACTGCAATTAAAGATTCGCCTCAGTGAGGGTAGCAGGGTGAGCCGATCCAGCAGTGAGCACGGCGATGCCGGCGAGGAACTGTCATTTGAGCGAGACACATGGTGTCAAGGGCTACTCACGGTTCTGCTTTGCGAGACAAATGAAGCTGTTGCGCGACTCAGTCAGCAGAACGCGAACAACTACGAGGTAGTTAGGGCAGAGATGTTCCCGATATTCAGAACTTCTTTCTGGACAAAAATAGAGCAGCTCAGACAAGAGTCTGAAAGAAAGCGCGAAACAGAAAGACAACAGTCTGAAAGCGAGGCGCGTCGGAAAGCGATGGACGTTAAAGTGTGGCAGGAAGCGCTAGAACCAGAGATCGCGCCAGAAAAGGGCCCGCGTATTCTAGAAGGCATCAAGGTAGAGTATGCTGAGAATGAGGCCTTGGCTGGTCTGGAGGTAGAGACGATGTCGAAAGACGCTCCTTGCATGGATGAGGAGAGTGCCAGCAGCCCTAATGGGCCCAGTAGGATGCTGGAAACCTGCTTTGTGCCTCAAGAGTACGTTTCGACATCGTCAAATGTAGGCATGATTAGCACAGTGGCGAATCAGAGCGAGGACGCGACGCTTCAGGAATGCAGCGATGCCGTCGGAGAGGGCCCAGTTGATGGCTTCATCAGTGTTGACAAAGCTAATTTGGCCCGACAGTCCGTCGTGACACAGAGTTCAAAAAGCGTTATCGGGAGGGAAGACCTAGCACCAGCTCCAACGAGCTTCCCAACTTCTGAGGTCCCGAAGCGACATGATGATGACAACGAGAGAAAGGGGGCAAGCAAACATCGCCGAAAACGAAAGAAGCGGAAGCGCACCGCACTGTGTAAGCCTAGGGCAGATCCCACTCCATCTCGAGAAAGACGAAAGGCTAGGCCATTCATCCGTTTCAAGAACCGTCAATAGTGGCGTTCATGGAGGCACAAGCGGCGAGCCAGGGGTAGAGGGGGAAAAGGAGGTGCGCCACCCGAACGAAACGCGCGGTTCATTTCGAGGACTTCAGAAAAGCGGCCTTCCCCGATGGTTCAAAGTCAAAAAGGCACAACGGCTAAGTACTGCGTGGGGGCGATCACGAAGACACTATTACCCAGGCTTCCCCTTTGTTTCTGGCATCCCTTGCACATTCCTGAGGGGAGCCGGCCGAAATGCAAATTGAGGCGTGACAGCAGGACACAGCCTGGCGTTCGTGCTTTTTGTAACCTCTGGCGTGCTCGAAACCCGCCGGGAAAGCGATCCCATCGTGTGCGATTCAAGCGAATCTAATTGAAAAAGGGGAAGGGGGGGTCAGTTTGAAGAATTGTTGCACGTGCGTGCTAAGTATGGTTACTTAGCGTGGCTTTGCAGATGCAGACTTCAGTAATAATTTTTGCAAGTTACGTGATGCGGTGTAAATTGTTCAGAAGGGAAAACCGCCGAGCCAGAGGCTGAAAGTTAGCCTCGAATTAGTTTAATCATGAGTGCGAAAATTTGCATAAGGTAAAAACCGAGAAAATGTGTCATTTTTCTAGTTGTTTCAAAGGTTTAGTGTGGCATCGTATGCCTCCACTGCCATGGGGATGTGGCATGAATGAGCATTTGAGGAAGATGTTAGCATAAACCTAACGATCTCGTAAATTGATTAAGATTGGCGTGACCCGGTACAGTTGTCGTTGCGCGCATTGAGACTTGAGGTCTATGAGCATGTTTTTTTTTCTTTCGTCGGTTGTTTTCTGTTTGTATGTACGTATTTCATTGCAAAAGAAGTGTATTTTGAGTTATTTTCTTTTTGCTTGGTGCATTGGTTGTTTTTACTTGCTGTAAGGCACATTGAAGGATTGCACTACAGTTGAGGAGCGCACCTGTTCCGTTTTATTTTTAGTATACATTTTTTTAGTATACATTCGTGCAGTGTATTCTGTATTGATGGCTGCTGCCGTACACAGCTATTTCCTCTTCTTGTTTGTATTGCGCCTTGATATTGTTGCGTGTAACTGAAGCTGGTACTCTAACAATTTGTTTGTTTTTTTCTTTAGTTGTTACTTTGAGGCACTCTGCCTAGTTATGTTGTGTATGAGAGGGACAGCCCTCATGTCTCCCTTGTTGGTGGTGTTTTGTTCCTTGTTGTCGAAACAATTCCCCTCCGTGTGAACAAATGTTATGAATAACATTCTGAAAGTGGGGGGCAATGTCATGGACGGCCATTTTTGGCGACACCGCGTCACGGCAATTAACGGGCGCCGTACTCCCCAACTGACCGTGAGAAACGGCAGCGCATGAAAGGGAGCCGAGAAGTGCAAATTGGGGTGCTCTTCTTAGAACGTCGCCGCCGACGGTTGATCCTTTTGTAACTGTGGCGGCGTCTGCAAGGTCGTAGAAGGCCGCGGTATACCCCGAACAAGGATTAGACTACGCGACACACCGGCTGAGAGCCAAACGTTTGACCGTTCCCACGGGGAAAAGCGTGGGAAACGCTCTGGTGGCCAAGCCGTATGACAACAACCCGACAGGTTGTCACTCTCGCTAGTTGAGGGCCCTCTCCCAATTAAAAAGGGGTGGGGTCAAAATATTTTTGGGGCGGAGTTTCCCATCAAATAAACGCGCATGATTGGACCCAGGTAGAGGTCTCTTGTCCCCAAGGAAGAGAGCGAGGAGACACGAGGGGATTTAAGCGCAGGATTTTCGCCCTGCTAGGCAGACTAGTCGCTGACCAAGATGGTGTAGAAACAGATCAACAAGCATGCTCTTCTAGAAGTTTTTAGTGTGGCTCTGTATCGGCTGGCCACCTAAACTTCGCCGTTCGTCTAGTTGTGACGCGATATTAACGTCTGCAACGTAGACAGTCGGGACTTCGCCTCGAGTTAGCTTCAACCTGCTCGAAGTCACCTGCAAGCACTAGCTTCCCTGGAGCCACCAGCGTTGCAACACCACCGACATCGCAGTCGTGCCAGAGCTCTCTTCGACTTCTCGCATCCGATTCGTCGGGAACACAACGCTGCCGGTCATCACACGTATGCCTTCACCTGTTTATATCTTCAAACTTTCTCCTCCGTCGTTATATTGGTGTTAGTTTGTGTAGTTTTTTAATAGTTCTCTCTCGTAAGCTGAGTTATTGTCTCTGTTATATAATTTCTTTAGTTGTATCAAGTGTCGATGTATTTTTTTAGTTGTATTGAAGTGTTGTATTGAAGTGTTGCTGCAATATCACTAGAGTATAGTTTGTTTTGTTTTCCCACGTCTCTGATCTCTTCACTGTCTCTGCTTGCGTACGGAACGAACCAACCTGCTGTCATTCCCGTCGCCGACTTTGCGCTGGCGACGCTAGAGTGGCAGCTTGTAACAGGAACAAAGACAAGCGCTGACTAATAACTGAGCTTATTCACATTGAACAAGCCTTTTCATGCCCAAAGCCTGCCTGTATTACCTATACACAGAAGAATAAGATAAAAATATTCTAAACGGTACCCAATATCTATAAGCAAAAAGAAAATGCAAATGCGTACGATGGGATCAAATATAAAAGATAATGCACACCTATATGACACAAGGCAAACTGAACTTCGAAATGGAGACGGCACATGATTTATATTGTAAAAGCGGCACCTTCAAAATAAATCGTGACAAAGAGCAGGGCGTGAAAGCGCTGCTGCAAGGCTTGAGCTGGCTGGAACATGGCTGCGAAGCTCAGTGTCACCGGTACAGCGCCGGTCGCTAGTCTGTTAATCCGTGGTCAACAAATGTGTAGGAACGTGAGACGAGGCGGCAGCTCATGAGGCCGTGCCGTGGTCGCGGCTTTTATTTGGGACGCGGGCGCAGGCGATGTCACAGCAGCAGCGTCCATCCAGGCCAGGAGCTAGACCGGTCTATCTTCCTCGTGGCTCGCACACCATGAGCCACGCGGCTCTCTTCTGCTTTAGTGTGGCAGCCGGCCCATACAGGTGTGACACTACAATCTTAAACTGCCTCATAGTTAATGTTTTTTTTAGATATATGCACCCGGCAATGTTTTTTACTGCTGGAAGCGCCAGAACACACAGCCTAGCTAGTAGACACAGCACAACTGAGTCTTCCAGTGCGTAGCATAGTGAGTAGACGCAGCAAAACTGAACTTGCACGTACCTATCATTTCCTTTTTAAGGGCAAAGCTTTTTATAGAGGCCCCCGTTAGTCCTTCGTAGCAGTTGTAGTATGTAACAAGTATAACATTTTGACCTTCAAGGTGGTGCCGGTGCGATATTTCTTCTCTGCGTTGTTGAACAATCAAAAATAAATCTCAATGTACGTGCGAATGGCTGCTGATGGGGAATGAGACAGGAGCATTTGGCTTCAAGTGAACGCGCACGCTGCGATTCCCATTAGCAGCTATTGGCATGTACATTGAGCACTATTTGACAAGAAAGGGTTGCTACGCTATACTCGCTGGGTGTAACCTTCTTAGTTTTAGAAAGCTTTTGCGAGCGTTCAGCTGCAGTGCCATGAATACAATGAACTAGTATATACCATGAATGAACTCGAAGTGTTTAAAGGTTGGAAGTAGATACGAAGCGCAAGCCGTAAGAATGTAAAAGCCGAATTCTCTGTCTCTCAATTGCCATTAGCAGCCATTGGCATGTACGTTCAGCACTATCTGACAGGAAAAGGTTGCTACGTTATACTCGCTGGGCGTAACCTCCTTGGTTTTTGATAGGTTTAGCGAGCGTTGGGTCGCAGTGCCATGACTACAGTGAACTATAGTATATACAATGAACTCGAGGTGGTTAAAGGTGTGAAGACCTGAAGCGCAAGCCGTAAGAAAGTGTGCGTGTTCCAACTCTCGTTTAGTCCTTGGAATGTCCGCTGGAGGGCGGTGCTTCTATATAGGGAATGTATGATGAAAAGATGCGAGATGGTGGTACTTGGAGTGTTGAATGGATGAGCGAACGAACACACAGACAGATGCATGGATGGACGCATGGATAGACGCATGAGCGCACGCAGGGGCGGGTGCATGGACGAACGAAGGGACGGACGCACGAACAGACGCACACACGGACGGGCGGATGGAGGCATGGACGGTCATTCGGACGGACGCATTGATGGAAGGAAACAAGAACGAATGGACGGACGAATGTTTCACCTCACTCTCCATCATTCAATCCATGGATATGCTGCCAATTTATTTGTGAGCAAGGGGGTCACGGCTTACTATGTAAGCGCCCAGGAAGCGTTGTTTGAAAACGTGCCAAAAAAGGCACTGACCCCACTTCAGCGCGTCACTGTGTTCAGCGAGCGTTCTATTTTCTTAGTATCCCTTGCAATCGGTACCAACAATGCTGAGGAAGCCCGAAGAGCTTTGTCGCGCCCTCTAGTCCCCTGTCTGGTGCCTATAGCGAAACGTTATTATCGACTAGTGCTCAGTCACATGAACTAAATTTGCTTTGGCGGTACTGTGTGTGAATCCGTAAACTGCCCTAATTCATACACAAAACCCTAGTGGTCGTGCACGAACGCTTCAAGACGCACATTCAGAAGCACCGGTTGTGGATCGAGCCACCGCCATTGCCGTGTTCTACCACTGGGCCTCACTCACGAGTACGGCACAGTTATACAATCAATGACAGCTGGCGATCAAAAATGGTTGCTGCTGTGCAGTTTTCGTCGTAATTATTTTTCACACACACAGAATTAGGTGTTCACTATCCCCGCAGTTTAATCTACGGAGCGATAGACTTAAACAAACGAGATGGTCCGCAGTTCCGGTTCCTGTTGCTCACAGTGTATGGACGTGCCGTACGCTGTTTTTATGTGGCACTCCCTCATTCGGCTATCGCCTTTGCATTAGTATTTTGGCAGCTGTGGTCGCATGGCGCAGCAGAAAATACAAGCTGTTATACCATCCAGCAGCCTTTATTTTCCTTGAAACGCAATTTTCGCTTTTGCCGATGACCAGTGTTAGCTCGTATAGAGCTCACAACGGCGGCCGTGTGAGCTCGCTACACCGCCGCCTTAGCACCTCACCACTAAGGCACGCTTACCGCTTAGAAGTTTCAGCCGGTGAAAAAATCGGCCCCGAGTCTGCTTGTTACACGGCAAATTCCGTCGAAAGACGATAGTCTTGCATCTGCAGATAGTGAACAAAACGTTTACTTGATGTTCTCCGCTAAAAAATCGGTGATTGGTATTCTGCAGGCGCTGCGTTAGAATGCCTCGTGGATGTTGCAAAGGTGAACGAGCGCATCGAGGCACGTTAGACATGAGCGCCATCTGGCAGTTATTTTTTTAAACAAAGGCCCGCGCACCCGCGGAGAAAGATGCGCGCCTGTCTCGGAGGTGATAAGGTGTAGAACGCAAAGTCACGGGCAGGTGCCACCACCGTGTCGTCATTAGCAAAGCGTTGGAAATAGCTTTTGAGCATCACGTTGCACTGTCAGCGCAGCGCGCTAAACGCTACAGTCCTTAGGGTTACTTGTGTGTGCCTCTTCTAGTATAAAGGCACACATACAAAACATCGACGTGTTGTTATGGTGCCTCAGATATGCGCAATAATTGCATTTTGATTGACAATCGCACAACTATGAACGCCAAATCTTGAGCAATATTGGTGAGAGCTGCCGATGCGGTCGGCCATTTGGTGCCGTTTAGGGTATTGTTAAGGGTGAAAAAACAGACCATTATGCAGACAGACAGACCAACAGATAGACCAAAATATTTTTGTCGATGGTGCCTAAGACTATTGTTTTAATACCGGTGACACTCCGAGAAGCCACCATCGCCGGTGGTCGGGTGAGCGCGTCACCGGCGCAGCTCTGACACACCGACCATCCGTCATCTTTTCAAGCTCCATAGGTTTAGCAAAGCCTACTTCAAGTTGTTCGAATTTTCAGACCGTGTAACTCCAGAAGCAGCTCCTGACAATCCCAATAGCAGCGGGCTGGGCGTGCGTGTCGCCACCGCAGCTCTCACACCGGCCGCCGCACAGCTTAAAAACTCCCTGAATCGAGCGATGCCTACTTCAGGTCACTTTAATGTTTTAGACAGTGAAGCTCTAAAAGCAGCTGTGCTGATGATCGCAACAGCTTACTTTTGTTACCATCCAACTTTTCTTCGCCAGTTTTTGTAACTCGCCACTTTGAAGCAAGTTGTTCTGGGTGTTTTGTTGAGGAATCGGGCCGATGTCCAGCGCCGTTCAATGGTACGAAATACCATGAACGGTTCATATTAACACCAACCGGTCGTTGCGAATCTTCACTGGTCTGATAATTTAATTACCTGTCGGCAGATGCTCACAAAGTCGCTCACACAAGGCACTGGAGTTTCACACTCGCGTGCTAAATGTTGGCATCCGTACACACACACAAGGAGACAAGCACACACCTCACGACGAAAAAGGAATTTAGAAACGAAGCTCTTTAAAGCGCGGCTCGTGCGTCCCAGTTGTAAGTAACCACCACTCGCTCATTCTTGAACCAGCCTAAGAGGGCAGCACTTCTACTATACGCTGAAAAATGGAAATGGTGCGATACTAGAGGGCGTTACTTGTAGAAAAGGATAGACGTCACATGTATGGAAGGAGGGCGAGACAACCGCGCCAGTACGATCGCGTTCTCGTGTACTTCGGCGGCGCCGTACTTCAGGGGGTGCCTTATAATACTATACAAGAGATAAAAAAATCACAGGAAATTTACAGAGTGAATCATGATGATTGGGGCGAAGAGTCCGTCCAGCCATTCGTCCATGTGTCCAGCCGTCCCGGCGTGCGTATATTCATCCGATCGCGTTCGAGAATGCAGACGGTGCACGGATAACACCAACGAGACATGAGCCAAGGAAGCCAAATGTCTTGAACCTGCCCGTCGCTCTGCTTCGTCTATGCTCCACCAACGATCTGCCACGTACGGCGACTACGCAGGAGACAGAAAGGCAGAGCCCACGCAGCAGCCAACCGGAAAATAGCAGTGCAGCGCCAAGTAGGGTATCTTCACTCAGCTGCTGTTTTGATGTATTTCTTTGAGTCAGCGCCATCTATTTTACAGTTCGGGAGATACTCCCTTCTTTTATTTCTCCTCTCTTCTTTTTCCGTTATGCGTGACGCATGGCCAGGTTAGACTAAGAGGAGCTTCGCCCCTAAAATTGCAAAGTTGTTTTGTGAAGAACGTACTAATACCCCAACAGCGCCCTTGCTCGTCCATAAGGGCCTGAAGATATGCGCCTCTCAAACCTGCCGGAGCAGGAGCCTCTCCTAAGAAGTTGGCCTACGGCGCTGTTGAGGTAATCACACGATCTGTCTGAGATTATTTTAAAAGCCTGAAATGAAGCCTTGCTTAATAACAACTGAGACAAAGAACAGCACTGGTGGTAGGAATATATTCTGTTGACACGCCAGGGGGTACTTTCTTAGTGCGTCCAGTCTCGTGCTCTTCAATAATGTGTGAAGAACTGTTAGTGTCTCACCACACTCACCACACATTGGCATATCATTGCCAAGAAGCAGGTAGGTGTGCATATCATGTGTGTGGCCTATTGTCAATGGGCAGAAAGTGATCTTAGCGGGTCTCACTTTAATACAAGGAGGCCATTTTCTTTTCTGCGGTTTCATTAGTTAAAGCTTGTTCGAAGTCTTTGTGTCCCTTAATCGTGCCAGTAGTTCTTCACTTTTCTGTGCCAAAATACTTCACGATCCAAGGCAGGAAGACTTACAAAAGGGTTTCTAGGTTTCATTTGCCATACTTTAAGCGAGTGCAATGCCTTCAATGTGCATATGACCGGGAATCCAGCATATATTATGCACGTTGTTTTGCTAGATACGCTTTGCGCAGAGCTAAAAAGTGTTCGATAGGAATTCGATTTTTGTCTCTTCCAAAAGATTTCAAAGTTCTGACAACACTAATTCAGTTTGTATACATAACCGTATTTTGGAGCCTCATACTCTAATTATAGCAAAGAGCATGAATGCTTGCTAATGCCTCAGCTGTAAAATTCTCTTCTGTGGTGCAGCCTTTCGCATTTCGAGAACGACAAACCCACAGCAGCATAGGATACACCCGCAAAAAATTTTAATGCTTGAGTAAAAATTCAGGGCAGGAGTAGTTAGCCTTCAGTCCTTGGTAGTGGCCTCACCGCGGCGGTCTAGTGGCTAAGGTACTTAGCTGCTGACACGCAGGCCACGGAATGGAATCTCGGTGGCGGGGGTGGTGGCTGCAATTTTGATGGAGGGGAAAATGCTGTAGGCCCATGTGCTCAGGTTTGGGTGCATGTTAGAAAACCCCAGGTGACCGAAATCCCAATAGTGTTCCACTACGGCGTCTCTAATAATTGTATGGTGGTTTTGGGACATTAAATTTCATATATCAATCAATCAGCTCTCAGTAGTATATTTGTACGTGTATTTTGGGGCGTGCTTAGTTAACTTCACAAAAGACATGTCGCACTTTATTACCAGCCAGTTACATGGTGACAATGGCTTCGCACGGGGCATTAGTATATGCGGAAAAGAAAAATCCTTTTCCACCCCTAAGTTTCTCAGCTGTAGTGAGAAGGGCAACACTGTCGCAATGTAGGTCGATGTTCATACAGCGTGGCTGAACTCACACCGTTTATATTGGTGTAAGTGCAATGTAATGAATTGGATCGATTTTAGGAAAGTATATAAAGCTGAAATGTGAGATTTGCAAGTGGAGTGATCATTCGTCATATTCCACATAAACTCTCTCCACGGGAATCGCCCTCAATGCCCCAATAGCGAGCCGGGTACTAAACGTATTAACGGGATAGGGCATTTTCAAAGCACTCGGGGTGACAGAGTGGTAAGTCCCAGAGCCATAATCTAAGCAGCTGTGTATAAGGCTTTAGTAAGGTTTAATGAGCCATTCTCTATCACTGCCCTAAGTCGTGTGTGACAGTTTTTCGAGAAAGTGCATGGCTTCAAGATATTTGTTTTTCAGGTATTTTATGTGAGATATACAAAGCAGCATTGAATCTATGATCACACCTGAAATTTACTTTTACGTTCAAAGTGATGTAGTGCCCTTGTAGATGAACCTAAGAGAGAGAAATAAGGCCTCTCTTTTTTTGAGAAAAGAACGCAGGAGCAGCTATTTTGGTGGTTTAGTTTGAACCCAATCTCTTTGTGCCAGGTTGACAGTTTATTGAGACCCAACTGTATCTGCCACTCACATAATGCAATATGACAGGATCTAAAGCCTATCAGAACATTAACGACATAAACTGAATAAAATATGTTTCTTATAATAAATGACCATACAAAGGTCACATTTATTATGAAAAGAATACAACTTAGTACTGCACCCGATGATACACGTGTCTCTTGGATAAATCACCTAGACAGGACATTGCCTGTTCTGACGCGGAAGGTGCCATCTCACAAGTAGCATTCTATTATGCTTATCATGTTACCTCGAATACCAAATCACAAAGTAGTGTCATACGCTTTCTTCTTATGAAGAAACACAGAAACAAACAACTGTTTGTGTATGAAGGCATCCCGAATGTAGGCCTCAATACGCACGAGATGGTCGGTCATTAAGTGGCCCTGTTTTAAACCAAACTGATACATATCAAGTAGCTTATTAGTTCCACCAGCTTATTCGTTTCAAGAAACCACAAAAACCGGCAATTTATCCTCTTCCCAAATAGCTTACAAGGGCAGCTTGTCAGAACTATGGGCCGGTAACTTGCTGCACAAGATGAATGTTTGCATTGTTTTAAGATGGGGATTACAATAGCTTCTTTTCATGCCAGAGAAATGCACCCCACAGTTCAGATCTTGTTGAAGAGACTCAAAAGCACCATTTCCGCATCAGGGTGCGGATGTTTTGTCATTGTGTACAAGATTTTATCGGCTCCCGAAGAAACGTTATGACAAATGTTCAAAGAAGCCATAAACTCACCGTGCCAAACGGGTGGTTGTACTGTCACATTTCTATTAGTCTTCCGGCGCAATGTATTGTTTTCTGCGCTTTCTCTGTATTTGCAGAAACTTGCTAAGTAGTTTAAAGGGCTATACACGCACTCTGAAATGTTCCCCATATGAATTTTTCTAGCCTTCAAGGCTGTTGCCTTGGTTTTCAACAAAAGATAGACCATTTAGCTGCTTGTCTGATAGATGTTTGAGCCAATTCCACACTTTTTTTGTGTATGTGTGAGTTGATACTCGAGATATAGTTCATCCAGTCGTCCCTTTTGGCACTAAGACGAGTTTGCCTGCCCTAAGATTTTACTTGTTCAATGTTTTCAAGATTTTGAGCGGTTGGATGCTCGCGTAGCAAAAGCCACGCTTTATTTTGTTGTTCCCGCGCATTTTCTGGGCTGGTCACTTCACTATGGAACATTAATTTTTTCTTGTGGCGCTGTTTGTCATGGGAGTACACTACAGCACAGCGTCAACTATGCAAGTGGTATATTGCGCAATAAGATAATTTCTGTTAAAATCCTTAAAAGCATTGCTAGTCATGCAAGTTAAACGGGACAACTCGTCCTAACCGGCGCATGCTAGTTCCACTGAGCAATATGTGCTTTAAAATGCGGCTCTGTGCTATTTAGGCAGATAGAGAAGTGGTCACTGCCACAAGGGTTTTGAACGACCTCCCAATTTAGGCAGGATAAAAGAGTGGCTGAGCATATTGCTAGGTCTATTGCAGAATAAGTGCTGTGTGTGGTTCTGTATTATGATTGGTTGTTTTTTTTTTTGTTGAAAAGGCATGTGCCGAAATTCAAGAGATACTGTTCTATCATGCGGCTCCGTGCATTACAGTGAGAGTCTCGCCAGAGCGAGTTGTGTGCATTGAAACTGCCAGTCGAAATAAACGGCTCTGTGAGCTGTCTAACTAGGCCTTCGAAATCAGCCTTGCTAAGCACCTAATTGGGAGGAATATATATTGAGCAGACAGTCATGGCCAATGTCTCTCAAGAAGTTTGTAGTTGTAGCTGCTTGCTTCCAAGGAACCTTACCGCAATATTAGCCACCCCACCTGACAAACAACCCATAGCCTAAGCGGGTGCGAATGAGGCTTCTGTACAAATTTTTGAGACATTGCCCGTTACTACCCCATTTGGTACGTGACAACACCTTTAGAATATTCTTAGCTTTTACGTATTTTGTTTTTAAATACTTGATGTGTCGTAAGAAGGCTAGATTGTTTTCCAAGATTAGGCGTAAGAATTTATGCTCGGCATCAACAGACAGACGTTGGCCATCAGTTGAATGTCGGGTACTGAGTGCAAGCCTTTCTTTCGAGAGAACGAGGAACATGTGCTTTTTGTGGGTTCAGTCGGAATTCATTTTCGTCTGCCCATTGGAAGACCTCGTTTAAACCTATCTGAACCTACCGCCCACACATTGCCAAGTTACATGACTTGAAGCCAAGCTGGACGTCATCGACATATGTACAATAGAACATAACGCGGGGAATAAATGGACAGGTGCAAGGAATTCCTTTTGATAATAAAAAGTGTACAACTAAGTACACCACCTTGCGGAACTCCCGCTTCTTGGACAAATGTTTGAGAGAGAACACCACCCACACGGACACGGAATGTCTGATTACACAAGTAACTCTAGATTATGGAAAGCATTCTACCGCGCACACCCAAGTAAGACAAGTCTCTTATTATGCCAAAACGCCATGTTGCGTCTTAAGCATTCTAGATAGTGAGGAACACAGAGAGGAAGTATTGTTTGTGGGTTAAGGCGTCTCAGATCGCTGCCTTGATACGCACCAGATGGTCGGTCGGTGGTGCATCTACCCTCTCGAAACCCACACTGATATTGGTTGAGCAGATGATTGTATGTTTTAAGTAAATGTGAAAGCCGGCAGTATATCATCTTTTTCAAAAGTTTACAAAGGCAGCTTGCAAGTGAAATGGGCCTCTAAATCGAAACCGAGGAAAGTTCCTTGACCTGTTTCAAAATGGCTATAAGAATTGCCTCTTTTCAGGAAGTAGGGATGGTGTCAGAAAACCAGGTAGCATTGTATAATTAGAGTAAAGTTGTTCGTCTTTTGAGCGGCAGGTTTTTCAACATTTCGTAGATAAAATGGTCGTGGCATGGGGCGGAAATACTGCAAGAGTTTAGTGATGTTTGTAGCTCAGCTGAGTTGAAAGGGTGGTTGTACGCCTTGTATTTTGTACAGCTGTGTTCTAGTTTCTGCTTTTCTATTCTTGCTTGACAGCTTTGGAAAAATTCAGTATAGTGTGACGAGCTAGACACCTGCTCGTAGTGTGCACCGAGGAAGTTGGCCTGATCTTCCAGGCTGTCACCCAGTGCGTTTACGAGTTGGAGTGAGTGTACATGTCGTCCTGCTACAATACCAAACATGTTCCAGACTTTAGATTCTTGTGTATATGAAGTGATTCCTGATAAAAAAACTTGTGCCAGCTTTCTCTTTTGTCCTGCCTATGCATTCTTCTACCTCGAGACTTTATTTTCTTAAATCTGTCAAGATTTTCGGCTGTCGCTGAGTTCCGAAGCAACCTCCATGCCTTGTTCTGCTCCTTTCGCGCATTACGACACTCAGCGTTCTACCATGGGACGTGTCAATTGCCGGGCAGTCCAGATGTTTGCGGAATGCACTTGGGTGCTGCATCAATAAGGAAAGCTGTGAAGTACTGCACGGCTTCATCCATGCTTATTTCACATAATTCAGTCAAACTTAAATAAGTATTGTTAGGATACTGTTCCAAGTCAGCTTTGTATGTCAGCCATTTGGGACCACGTGAGGGACATTCGTCATATTGGTGTACTCAAAGCGACAGGAAAATGGTCACTTCCATAAAGATGACTTATAATTTTCTATAGTAGTAATGGTACAAGTGCAGGAGATGTGATACTGAGGTCTATGGAGGAGTACGTTTTGTTGGCAAAGTTATAATATGTTGTCTCTTTTTTATTATATTCAACAGACAGACACCAAAAGAGAAAAATGTTCAACGAGATGACCTCGTGCGTCACAGCATGAATCGCTTCACAGACCACTTTGAGCATTCAGGTCCCCAAGGAACAGTAAAGCTTCAGGTAGTTCATCTATTGAGGACTGAATTTCTCGTTTTTTTAAGACGGTGGTGTGCAGGAATGTACAGAGAGCTGTTGGTGACGAGTTTGTTGAAAAGAACTGCTCCGAGCAGTTCTTTTCACCACCCTAGAACAAACAACCCTAGAAGCAGTGGCTGTTCGGAACAGCCACTGCTTCTAGGGTTGTTTGTAGAAGTGAATGTGTGCACGCTACCCATTGATTAACAATAATGGCTACGCCACCAGATGACCCTGCATCATCACCTCTGTCCTTTCGGAAAAGAACATACTGACGCAAAAAAATTGGTGTTTTTGAAATTTAAATGTGTTTTGTACACACAGTACAGGCAGCAGTTTTGGCGAATGTTTGTATAAGTGCTCTTGGACAGCGCCGAGGGTTGTAACCAATTCTCTGGCGTTCAAATGTATTATTTTCATTGCCCTATTTGAAGTAATGTAGTGCTGTGTGTACAAAATGGATGTGTCAGCTTTTCAGGCTGGACGTTATGCCTCAGGTAACAGGGCCGTCATCGGGACCCATTATTATCTTTTTATTTCTCTTGGCACACTCCAGGGAGCTATGCCGATCTTTTGGCAACAGGGACACAGTGGTGTCTATTGCCTCCTCAAAGGCACTGCGTGCCCGCATTTGCGAGCTGGCGTTTCAAACTTGGGTCTTGCCTGGTGAGCCAATGCTTCTATATCTGCCGACCATGGGGTCTCCTTCACCTCGACAGGCTAAACCTTTGATTGCATCGGGTCAGAGGTTTACGGGACCCTTTTGGCTGCCGCGTTACTCTGGATACTGCAAGAGCTTGCAGCGGCCGCTGGTGTGGCCATAGAGACGAGTGGTAGGGCTGCCTTGGCTGTTCTCACCATGGAACGCGGTGCGTTGACACCTAAATACGTTTGTTGCAGTACCATTTTATTTCGTTTCTGGGGACCCTAGCTCGTCAGTGGCTTCTGCGGTAGAAACCTGGAAGGGGTGGGGTGCCAGCACCTCGACAGCACATCGAAGTTCTTAGCCTCGATTATGAGTTGGCACTGAAAAATGAACTATGTTTCTTAGACGCTGCTCTAGTGATCCACCGCCGCCACCACTGCCCAAGTGTCTATTATTCTCATGTTCGCTCACCCATCATTCCCAGGGTCGCTGAACGATCGCAGTGTCAGACTACCCCTAGCTAATTTTCGGAAATTTCATGACTGGGCAGACAAGGGGACGGCAAAATAAGTGGGATGGAGGGTGAAGATGAGAGAGGAAGAGGGGATGCGTATGTACAGTATAGCCACTTAGAAGAAATTCCTACAGCTTAGTATTCAGTCTGATGATTTTCATAAAACTTATGACTTTTGTAGCAGTTTTCGACATTGGTGGTGCACTGTTGAACAAATTTAACTTTCCCTGAATGGTGTTTATCTGATGCCTGCAGAGCGTTAAAATGATCGTGTTTATTTGCTTCACGTATAATTTGTTGTCTGGAAAGGCCCTAAACGTGATCAGGCATAGCTTTCAAAAGAATTTATGATGCAATTCCTAATTGCTACAAACAATATTAAGTATAAATAGTGCATCGACAAAAACACCGGCTGCGTCATGTTTTAGAAAGTTCTCTCGAGGGTATCAAGTAATCATTTTTTCAGAGTTTCATGTCCAAGACACAAAATGTGACAAAGACCCATGAAACAGAAGAATAGTTGTGTACTGAATGACGTGCATAAAAATAAAGGTTGTTTTAGTATTCTTCAACGCACACTTTTTCTTGAACATTTGACAGATAATCGCAAGCGCGCAGTCATTGTAGTCCACCTCATTGATGTCAAAACGAGCCGAAAGCCCCCTCGAATTAGTGAGAATCGTAATGCACTTATTATACGGTGATAAAAATGACGAACATGCAAGCGAGTACCTCTGTTTGCACGTAGCTTCAGTCGATGCCTCTGGAGGTACCTAAAGCTCAAGTTTGAGGAAATATGACAGCGCCGCCCTTCGGATCTTCCGGCAAGCTCCTGGAAATTCGGGATTAGGCGCGGTAGAGGGCGCATGCGATTCAGTGTGTTTCACCGCAACGGGTTCACGTGCGGCGCGCATGCCACTGTCGGTGCGGGTAACTTATGCGCAGTGCCGTCAGCTTGGTGTGCTAGAACAAGACACTCACTGTTTAAAGTTGCTTTTTCGCGATGGCAGAAGTGGCCCTGTGGAAGCGTCAGCGAGTTCCAAAGTGTAGTTGTGTGCCACGAAAGTGCAGACAGTAAATAGACACGCCGATCCACCTGTACAGCTCTCGGTTGCCGGACGAGCCGTACGAGAGAGAAGGAAATGAAGCGTTGGTCACCGCTGTTTAAGAAATAAAGTTTTAGTTTGGTCTCACTTTTCGTTTCGATTGCCTCCATTCTTCGATTAAAATATTTTGTTGCGACTATGCGAATAAGTTTTTATCGTGGTGCGTTCTTGCAACAACTCACTGCAGTTATGATAGCTCCTTGTCTTTTCGCGTTGTTAAACCCAAGGTATGATTTTACATACAAATAACTTTGTTTTAGATGCGGAAGCATCTTATACTCGCGCCTTGTAGTGCGCCGTCCGCGCCGTCCGCGCCGTCCGCACCGCTTCTCGAACATTCGACAGCTGACGCGCGCGCATGCGCCGTCGCGCCGTCGCCCACTCTTCCACCATCTGTGCATCCCTTCCTCCTCTACACACCGCGCGTGCTTCACTCCTCCACCATCTGTGCACCCTTCCTCCTCTACACACCGCGTTCGACATCTACAATTCTCCTGATTCTCCAGTGGACGCGCATGTGGCGTCGCGCTTCGAGAACATTCAACAGCTGACAGTGCATGCGCCGTCGTGCTGTATCGTCGTGCTGTACTCAAGGTCGGCGCTCGCTCGCTCAGTTGCCGCTCGTCGGTTGGTTTGTACGGCGCGTCGACGTCCAAGGTCGCGGTGAAATGAATTCCAACGAATCCACAAACACAATGATCGACGTCCCTTCGACCAGCGCCGCCCTTTCGCATACGTGTGTACGTGTTCACTCATTTAACACCCCCTCCTACAACCACGTTAACCAATTTAGCCATCGACCCAAGTAAGTCGCAATTTAACACCCCATTTCACAACCACGTTAACCAATTTAGCCATCGACCCAAGTAAGTCGCACTTTAACACCCCGTTAACCAATTATATGGTCCGCATCTTCCTCAGTGTTCCCCCGAGGGAAGCTGCGGGCAATTTTTTTTCCTTCTTGTGTTTATAAGACATGGCTGTTGTTGTTAGATGTTTACACTCGCATAAGTCATGCCTCGGTTAATGGGGCGCTGTTCATTGCTTCAAAGTGAACTGCGCACATTGTCAAAAGTTCACCGCCTTCAGTTCCCACATATGAAAGGCTGCATCATTAGGCTGAAATAAAATGCTGTGTATTTTCAGCAAATTATGACAGGGCTTTGTTCATTTGTTCCATTTTTTCGCTTCATTAGAGGGGTATTTATTCAAGCTGCTGAATAGACTTTGCACTTAATACATTTGGAGAAGTGCTAATTGATTTAACGCGTGCCACGTGGGCGTGTGTACGCTCTTAGAGTGTTGTGAGTGTGCGTTTACGTGTTCACTAATTGACCGAGCTCGTCGCGCACCGGTTATCGCACCGTGCCAGAAATTCGGCCTTTTCCTGCTGAGCCACGTTCACACACTGTGTCTTCACACCTGTACAATTAATGTTCTCATCAAATGGTAGTGGAAGCATGACTCGTGAATAAAAAAAAATAAGAAATCTAATAAGGCAGCAGTTGAACTTGCTTAGCAGCGCTTAAGCTAAGCTAGCAGCGGCGTAGCTATGTCAATGGGTGATGCTCTACTATGTCAATGGGTGATGGGTACGCAAGACGTGCCTCTGACCTTATCAGCTTTTGTAGTGCTTTGACCGTGTCATCTTTGTTTTTTTCCGCACGCTGCGAAAGGTGCGCCCTTGCTACTGCAAGCATGCACATTCAGGAAACAGTAATGATGTTCAATCGCGTGTGTGCTTTCATTTCGCACTGCATTAGACCATTAGGTATAATAATGTATGACAGAAGGAAGACTACATCGATCTATTCTACACAGCAATGTGGCAGAAATCGAGATGCAATGTGAGTTAAGCCGGGCGTCGCTGTCGTCTGCTGCACAACACAACAGTTTAACAAACGTTTGTGATTTGCTTACGTTCCCTATTCGGAGTGCCTGTGCAGCTGGGAGATTTCTTTTAAATGATGAATTGCGCAGCGCACGTTCGCGGAAGCGAGCGGGAGCACGGCAGGAAAGATGGGAAAATGCGCGACGTGCGTCCCTAGTTCTCATTTTTTTCTGCCAGAGACGGCGCTGTCAGTTCAGAGTCGCAGCGCCACCAAGCGTTCGTTTGGGAGCATATAGGGCCATGTCCTCAATGTGAATGTTCAGCTTACCGGCAATGTCCTGACTGGAAAACACGCCCTTGCTACTTTTTGCTGAAGTAAAAAAGAAATAGACCCAAAGAGCGACACTGTTTAGACAAATTCTTCACTTCCTCGACCACAACATATTTGCAGAACATTATTTGGTTACGAATGGGATGACTTCACAGTCCTCGGCACGTCACCGATGATTTGACAGCAATGCCTCGAGATGAGGTTTAAGTTGACAACCACCTGTTTCTAGCGATAAGCTACAGAAAAACCTACGTGCGTTTCATGGGAATAAAAATTACAGGGGCTTCCTGGGAATGGCGTTTTCCAAAGGCTTAATCAATCTATGGAAATAAATTTTCTTATACAAAGCTTTTGTGTTTGAGCGGTTCATGTGAATTTTATTGTAGTGTTAGGCTAAAGGTAGAGATTGCCAGTTCAATATATTTTTATAACTTTATCACCATCAAAAAACATTATCAGTACCACCATCAACAACAAAATAGTAATACCTCCAAGCTGTTTGCCCCGCCGCGGTGGTCTACTGGCTAAGGTACTCGGCTGCTGACCTGCAGGGGTTGTGGGATGAAATCGCGGCTGCGGCGGCTGCATTTCCGATGGAGGCGGAAACGTCGTAGGCCCGTGTGCTCAGATTTGGGTGCACGGTAAAGAACCCCTGGTAATCGAAATTTTCGGAGCCCTCCAATACGACGTCTTTCATAATCATATGGTGGTTCTGGGATGTTAAACCCCACAAATCAATCAAACGATTAGCCCAAGCTGTTTACTGTGTAATACGGTGAAGATGTGTAACGGCTACCTCGTTTTGCCAGTGACTGATAAATGGTAGCGTGAATGTAACTTCCTTACCACGCATACGTTAAACTATAGATGGCGTGATTGATGTTGGGTAGCTTTACTGGTTATAATCACCTCAACAGAGGTCGCGACTGGCTTCAGGAAGGCCGTAAGGATTTCACTTGGGTCAATTGGTGCAAAGTTTGAACTTGATTCGTGGCTGTGCAAAAAACACGGACAACAGATTAAACATACGGTTGTCTTGAGCACTACTCTTCTGTTGCCCGTGTTTTAGGGCATCCACTAATCGAATACTAGAACGACCACTTCTACAGCTTTCTCTGTGATAATGCTGCGTGTTCTGCGCCAGCCTGCCTGACGTTGTTGTTGTGTTCTTCATTTCTATTCACATCAAATAGTTTAAATGGGCCCAGTGTGGCCAGGTGGTGAAATCTAGTTGAGCTAGTTTTGGTGGAATTCTGAAAATTTCTCTAAAACGATGTGGCTAAAATTCTCCACTTCACAACAAAAGCAGCCTTGTCTTGTCTAGTGAAAAACGTTAAGAAAAAGCGAACTAGACTATAAATATACATTCCAAGTGATAAATAGAGAGTCAGATGTATATATGCTATAAGGCCGCCATCTTGGGCGGGTTTGCATCGATTGAGAATTTCCACCGGTTTTATGGGTCACCTACCACACACGTGAGGGAGTCTCTGCACTCGGGGTTCCCTTCAAAAACACCTGTAAAATGAAACTTGCTGAAAGAAAAGGCAGTGAGAATGAAAACACGAAGTCGGGTCAAGAAGCAAGGGGACTCAGACCTGCTGCATATGCAGCGATGGGGCCCATTTACATGGTCACAAAAACCCACAAAATATGACAACACACCAACAGCTATCACAGAAGGCACCAAATGCAACAAGACACGGAAAAAGTAGACTGAGAAAATGGACCAGAGACAAGGACTTAACAAAACAAAGAAGGCAAAGAACTAGGATTCGCAAGGATCGACAGCAACCAGATCACTTCCTACAACAAGATGATCGGACTTAACAAAGGATGACCAGGTGGATGTGAGCAGCCATGGTGCTGACGTTGGAGAGGCTGAAGGTGGAGACCACAACCGTCGGACAACATAAATCGCTGCCCAAAAAGTAGCATGGAGCTACCTGGATGAAGGCAGGACTTTCGAATCATCACTGCCAACAAGCGACGGTGACAAATGGTCAGTGTTGTCCAAGCTCTCAAAGACAGACAAGAATACAACGTGGTCAGCACTCCTAAGACCAAGAGTGGACCCCCTTGACCTTGGCTTGCAAGACGCAACGATTCGGCTACAAAGAGAGGGGAACACAGTGACGGTAACATCAAAAAATCATCCAGCCAAAATCCTTTTGTTTATCAAGAACGACAAAGAAACGCAGAACGTTCATGCCGAACTCCCTAAATAAAGTGAGATTCAAATTAAAGTGATTGAACTGGAAGACGACATTGACTACAATAGTCTTGCGGCCCGGATCATCAAAAGAAAACGTATGGGCTGGTCACCAGATGACATTGCAGTGAAAAAGCCATGACCGAGCAGGAGAATGCCAAACATTCATCCTAGGCCTTAACCGCAGCGGGAGCAGAGCGATTGGAGGCAAGAAAACTGTTCAAATTGGTAGGTTTCATTGCCCCAGTTTTTATGAAACATTCTGGCTTAGTTGTACGAAGGCTTGACGCATGGCCACACTGCTCCCGAATGTGGTGGCCCTCAGCGTTGCACTAACTCTGGGTAGCGAGGCAGTTACCAGAAGGTTGCAATGCCGAACCGCACTGCAACATTTGCCAGGGTGAGAGTGGCACCAAAACAAACTACCCCATGACGTTATGGGAATGCCCAGTTTATGTAGCAAGAGTGACTGACGAGAAAAAGAGAATTTGAGTCAGACCTAACTAAACGTGTCATTGCGTAAGACATTAGCTAAAAACGCTGAAATTCAAATATTACAAGCAAACTTTTGCAGGGAATTTTGGGGCAAATCAGTCACTATACAACTTCCAACAAGAAAAAGAATTCGATGGATCAGTAATTCAAGAACCATATTTGCTGAGCAAGCAAAATAGTAGGTTTTCTACTAAAACAAAGATATAGCAAATAAATAAAAACCCTAGGACAGCAAATAAAATGCATAGAAAAAAATACCTGCGCTTCTAGTAGCAATAGAACAAAAACTAGTTGCAGCCATGACCAAAAAAAAAAACAGAAGAGAACTGTTCATCATAAACTGCTACTCTCCATCGAATGGAAACTCGAGGCGACATTGTCAACAACAAGAAATGTTTTACAGAACTTTACAGACATGAACATGCTTTTATAGGTGACTTTCATTAAAAAAATTGTCTTTCATTGAAAAACATTTAAAACAGCAAGAGCGATAGTTGAATAGACGTTATCACATGATGGCAACGTAAACAAAAAAAATTAAATCTTGGAAGCTTCTCACATCTTTTAATAACAGTGACTACGAATACATCAAAGTAGCCAATGAAGATGAAAAACGAACAGATGAGTACGGCTTGACGCTAAAACCTCAAATGAAGCTCATAAAAGAGTTGCTAAATGAACCCTGGTTTGAAGAAGTCGAAAATAAAATGAGTTTGAAAGACACTAATCATAAAATAGCGTATATACTCTATTAAAAATTTTGGACTTCTAACAAGGAATTAGAAAAAAAACAACCGAAATGAAAATATATTGCATGGTTGTCAAGAGGCTTAGAAATAGCAAGAGATATATAGCATATCGAAGGAGGCATAAAAAGGTGAAATATATATAAGACAACACTACAAAAAAAGAATACTACAAAGAGCACGATTATATTCATATATATATATATATATATATATATATATATATATATATATATATATATATATGTGTGTGTGTGTGTGTGTGTGTGTGTGTGTGTGCGTTTGTGTATGTTTAGTCAAGTGGATCACCCGTGAGCGGTCAGAACGTGATTTATTTCGACGTTTCGGCCTAGAGCCTGGCCTTCATCAGGATTGAAGTACAGTTTGATGGTGCTCAGCTTTATACAATCTCAAATCAGAGGAGGGAGAGAGAAAGAAGGAAAAAGAGAAAAAAACTAAGAAAAATAAGAAAAAAGAAATAAGAAAAGAAGAAGAAAAGAGAAAAAGAATATAAAGTGGACTCCCACCGGGCGCCCCCATTCCACTCTTCCTTCCACAACCCCCTCCATCTCTCTCCCTTTTCTCCTTTTCACCTTTCTGATGTCTGCGGTGTGTGTATGCTTCCTTTCACTAACGCATTTTTCCCGACCAGACGGCGCCTCCTGGCTTAGGCGGTTCAGTGTGGGGCAAAAAGAGCTTTTTTAAGAAGTTTAGGCCTTTAACTACTTAGCGCCCCGCGGACATTTTGTGGTAGAAAGAGGAGTGCCGCGTATTACCCCAGAGGCTAGTAAGCGGGCGCAATGCGAATTCCTTGCCCGCTTTTGGATTACGCGTGCAGTAGGGGCACAGGGTTGCTGTTGGGCATTTCATGCTTTGCACAATTGATTAGATAGTAAAGTAAAAACAGAAAACAGACGACAGCTGTACTTAGGAAGAGTACTTACACTTGGATATGTTTTGAATTGTCCAGTGCCCTTCGCAGCTGCAGTGCCGTGAACTCAGTTACTATTTTAATTATTGCAGTTATTGTTTCCTAATGCTTTAATTGCTGCAACTGCACCAGGATTCTCATTTACTCCTCTATCGAGGGTGTTAAATTGGTGTATAAGGTATGACTTTCGATGTTCACGTTCTCGGTTTGATTTAAATCTCGTCTCTCAGAGCGTTAATAATAGTTTGTCGAATGCATGGTCGGGAAGATTGAGATGTTTTGATGGAGGTAGACTTGGGGCTGATTTCGCATGGGCTCTGTGATTATTGAAGCGAATCCTAAATGGTGTTTCTGTTTGTCCAGAAACTAAAACACTATTTGGAATTCGCATCAATAGAGAGGAGAAAAGGGAGAGAAATGGAGGGGGAAGTGGAAGGAAGAGTGGAAGGGGGCGCCCGGTGGGAGTCCACCTGATATTCTTTTTCTCTTTTCTTCTTATTTCTTTTTTTTTCTTTTCCCCCCTCTTTCTCTCTCTCTCCTCCAATTTGAGATTGTATAAGGCTGAGCACCATCAAACTTTACCTTCAATTCTGATGAAGGCCAGACTCTAGGCCGAAACGTCGAAATGAACCACATTGTGACTGCTCACGGAGGATCTTCTTGGCTATATGCAACGCTATGGCCACTCAACCACCATGCCTGCCTATATATATATATATATATATATATATATAAATGGAAAGAGGTGCATACCTAATAGTTCATTTTTCTGTGGTTTGACACAATATTATTGAGATCTAACAGACCATAACGCCAAGAATTGTATAGGGGAAGTTATTAGAACAAATAGAATTTAAATAAGAAGAAAAAAAGTGGGTGATAAATAACCAGCCGTGAGCAGGAATCGAACCTACGACCTTCAAATAACGCGTTCGATGCTCTAACCACTGAGCTATCACAGCGGCCTTCTCTTCATTAACGTTTTTCGTGGTTCATATGTGAATATAGAAGTGTGAGTGTCAGTAAGCGCCATCTGTAAGCCAAACGGCGAGTGTGAAACACCCTTTTATGCGCATGTGTGGCGTCACGTAGCACGTGAACTTATTACGAGCGGGCAGCTGACCAGTAGTCCCTCGTATACAACCTAATAACTCCAAGTCTGCCAGTACGAGACCCTCGTTAATGAATAAGGGAAAGAGGTGTATACCTAAGGGCTCGTTTTTCCGTGATTTGACACAATATTCGTAGGTTCAATTCTTCCGTGTTATTTACATTCCTTTTGTTATAATAACTTCCCCTATACATTCCTTGGCATTATTTTCTGTTAGATCCCTTATATATATATATATATATATATATATATATATATATATATATATATATATATATATATATATATATATATATATATATATATTGTCACGTTTTTCACGACAAACTTGATATAAAGGGCTCGCTGAGTCGAATAGCCGAAACCAAGCAGTACCTCAGATAGATCGTCTTTGTCCTCTCTCACTCATCAATCTCACCCAAGCAAACCTTGTGGCAATGGTTCCCCCCCCCTCTTTGAAAACATTAACTCGATGCTCGTAAAGAAAAAAAATGAAGGCATACACACGCAGATACAGAAAACCAGAAGAAGAACAGTACCAGTACTCGCAGCGCAAATGAGGAAGTTTCGTCAACGCTTGCGCCAAGCGCAGAAAGGAAAGGCATAAAAACACAGGAGAACAGAAACAGCAGCAGCAACGCAAAGTCACGGATTGTCGCAGCACGTGAAACCACAAAGGCTACTGTGTGAAATAGGGCTTCAGCCGAACAACATGCACGGTTTCGGGCTAAAGCTGTCGACGAGAAGACGCTGCGCCGTCCGGAAATACCTCGTAGGTAACTTCTGTGACACGTCTAAGAGCCTAGTACGGTCCAAAGTAACGGCTTAGGAGTTTTTCGGATAACCCTGGTCGCCGGACAGGGATCCACACCCAGACTTGGTCCCCAGGGTGGTAGGTGGCGTTTTGATGGCGGAGGTTGTACCTTTGTGCGTCTGCATCTTGCTGGTGACTGGTGCTTATGCGAGCTAGCTTACGAGCTTCATCGGCGTATTGAGTGTATTGTTCAGCGTCTTGAGCAAGTTCACTGCTTTGGTCGCACGGAAGCATAGCATCGAAAATGGTTGGAACGTCGCATCCGTAAACAAGTAGGAAAGGTGGAAATCACGTTTTTTCTTGCGTTGCCGTATTGTCAGCAAACGTGATGTGCGGAAGAATCTCGTCCCAGGTTTTGTGTTTTACGTCCACGTTCATTGACAGCATGTCCGCTCTGGTCTTGTTAAGCCTCTCTGTCAGTCCATTGGATTGCGGGTGATAAGCCGTTGTTTTTCGATGACTTGTGCAGCTCAATTTAAAAATGTCCTCCATCATTCGTACTGTAAACGACGTCCCTCTCTCCGTAATTACGCATGACGGGGCACCATGCCGTAGGACAATTTGGTGCACGAAGAACTGCGCGACTTCAGAGGTTGTGCCACCGGGTAACGCTTTTGTTTCAGCATAACGAGTAAGATAACGTCAAGCCTCAGATAGGATGCGCACATTTCTAACATTACCTCGGCTGCTCTGCGCAAGCTCTTTTATCTTCGCAAATGCCTTCGGTTGGCCCCTGACTCAACCAAGCTTTTAGCCTATACTACCTACGTAAGACCGGTATTAGAATATGCTAACACAGTATGGTTTCCTTATACAGTCACTAACATTCAAAAGCTAGAAAATGTACAGAGGAAGGCAGCAAGATTCATCTGCAACAAATATAAGCGCACTGATTCTCCTACAAATATGTTAGCAAGCTCTGGCCTCCAAACACTTGCGATTCGAGCAAAACAAGCGTGCCTTCAATTTCTTTTTCAGCTACTACACAACACTTATAAAATTGACCCACCATTGTATACCCGTCCGTCAGACTCCCGCGTTATTAGGCACAAACATTCACACACACTGAAAGAGTACTCTTACCGCAATGACACGTTCAAGCACTCTTTTTTTCCACTTGCCATAAGGGAATGGAACTGTTTGGATTCTTCCATAACTAGAGCGAAATCGGTATCATACTTTGCACTAAAATTAGGAAATATGTTCTCTTAGTGCGGCAATACTCGCATTACCAGAAGCATTGCGCCGCCAGTGAAAGCATATTAGTGGAGTGTACAAGTGCTAACTGGAGTGTTCGGAAGTTTGCTATTTGTTTGCCTGTGTACCACTGCACTTCATGCCAAATTTCTCTTCTTTTTGGTGATGGTTTCTTTGTCTTTGCAGATGTAAACAATTTGTATATTTTTCGCTCTTATACTTTGTGATGACTGTCATCTGTTTTCTGCGCTGTTATTGTACCACCTGCATGTACAATCTGTACGCCCACCTGCTATGGTCTCGGAATGAGACTGGCAGTATTGAAATTAATAATATAAAATAATAATAATAATAATAAAATAATATTAATAATAATCTGTCGCACTATAACGCATTTGTTTCCAGAGGACGACAAAGGGAAGGGCCCTAGAAGGTCCATTCCCAAGAGGTCAAACCGTTTCCGCGGTGGTGCGATCTACTGGAGCAGGCCCGCGGGTCTCACAGGCGGAGTTTTGCGGCGCTGGCACTCACGGAAGCCTTTCACAAATCGATGTACACTTGTCGCGGCCAGTAATAATGTTGGCGTACACTGGCGTGAGTTCGCGAATAGACCAAATGTCCTGACGTGGGCTCGTCGTGGCACGCAAGGCGGATCTTATCCCGCATGTCGGTAGGAACAACGAGTAGGAAGGCTTTGCCGCTACCTTGGGCGTTTTTCTTTTAAAGAATACCTCCTCTTAGACAAAAAGAGGACAGTTCGTGAGCAATGTGTTAAGGGACCTGAGAGTTGCGGCCTTCCAGGGATACAATGTCTGGGCGTAATTCGTCGTCTACCCGCTGTTTTGATGTAAATTCGGAATCGCTAACTGCTCCAAGAAAGGCATCTTCATCCTCGGAGCCCCTCACAGCGTACCCCACAGGCGCTCGAGAAAGCACGTCGGCGTCGTCGTGTTTGCACCCTGACCTGTACACAATCGTAATATTGAACTCCACCGAGCGAGACGGCCAGATGGATCTCTGAGATTTTCTAGCCAGCAGAGCGAGTGGTGGTCAGTCACCACTTTGAAGGGACGACCTTAGAGGTAAAGCCGAAATTTGGTCGTCGCACACATGACTGCGAAGCATTCTTTTTCTGACGTAGAATAGTTGGTCTCGGCTCGAAAAAGAGCACGACTGACGTAAGCTATCACATTCTCAACGCCGCCATGTCGTTGTACAAGGACAGAGCCAAGTCCGACGTTGCTGACATCTGTAAAAATTTCTGTAGCAGCGCCCTCATCAAAATGGGCAAGAAGAAGGGCTGTTTACATTCTCGGTCGTAGCTCTCTGAAAGCTGTATCTCGTTCTGCGTCCCAAGTAAAGGGCACGTCATCTCAGTTGAGTCGCATAACAGGCCCAGCTATCTTCGAGAAGTTAGCGATAAATCGGCGATAATACGCGCACAATCCGAGAAAACGGCGTACTGCTCTTTTATCTGATGGAACAGGGAAGGCGGTGACAGCAGCAGTTTTGTCTGGATCAGGTCGCACTCCATCTGCACTAATGAAATGTCCCAGAAATTTCAGCTCTTCATAGACGAAGTGGCATTTTTTTGGTTTTAGCGTGAGTTCAGCTGTGCGAATGGCTTCCAGAACCTTTCTCAGACGCTTCAGATGTTCTTCGAAGCTTTCGAAAAAGATGACCACATCATCGTGGTAGACAAGGCAGCTTTTCCACTTCAAGCCAGCGAGAACTGTGTCCATCATCCTCTGAAAAATGGCTGGTGCAGAACAGAGGCCGATGGGAAGAACTCGGAATTCGTAAAGTTCGTCAGGAGTCACAAACATGGTTTTTTTCTCGGTCTCGTTCATCCATTTCGATTTACCAATAGCCACTCTTTAGGTCGTTGGGACGAACAATATTTCGCGCGTCGTAACCTGTCGAGAGAGTCGTCGGCCCGTGGAAGCGGTAGACGTCTTTTTTTTGTGACGCTATTAAGCTTCCTGTAGTCAATACAGAATCGCAGCGTTCTGTCTTTTTTCTTCACTAGAACGACTGGCGAGGATCAAGGGCTGCTGGATGGTTGAATAATCCCGTCATCGAGCACCTCTTTTACTTGTGTCTGAATAGCCTCGCGTTCTTTGGCAGAAACGCGATAAGGCTGCTGCCGAATGAGGCGGACGTCATCGTCGGTAATAATGTGATGCTTCGTGAGGTGTGTTTCACGGACTTTGGAAGAAGAGGTGAAGCAAGATCGGAACTCCCTTAAAAGGTCATGAAGTGCAGCCTTTCTTTCGTCTAACAGCGTCGAATTATTGTTGATGTGGTCTAGAAATTCATCATCCTCATGCGTTTCCTCGGACGCGAAGTACTCCGTGACGTCGGCAACAGGGTACCCATGGGCTAGGATGGTTCCGGGGAAAGACGCCGGTGCTCGTAATTGAAGTTCGTAACTAGTATCGTTGACTGTCCTTCAGGGACATGCACAAAACTTCGAGTGGCGCATACACCTTGGAGCAGCAGAAGTGATAGGTTGCTTTCAGCCACCTCGTCGCCGTCTTGAGGGTCTTCACAAGTGACTTCGATGGGAACAGTCACTCGAGGTGGCAGCGTCACACTGTCGTCAGCAATACACAGCGCAGGTCTACGGTAGTTATATGCGTCTCGATCTGTTGCGCCTTGAGTCGAGAAGGTCACGATGCGCTCACGGAGATTAATGATGGCACCGTAATCCCGAAGGAAGTCCATGCCGATAATCAGCTGACGCGAATGGTCGCGAAGAGCGAGGCAGCTGAGCACAAACGTTGGCGCACGAATTTTCACTCTAGCGGTACAGCGACGCAGCGGTGTTACAACGTGTCTACCAGCTGTTCGAATTCACGTTCCATTCCACGGCGTGATCACGTTCCTGAGATCTTTCGCTAGCCTCCCGTTGATGATCGAAAAGTCTGCATCAGTGTCCAGCAATGCAGTGACCTAAAAACCGTCAATCAGCACAGATAAGTCGAGCGACACGCGGCCATTGGGTTCAGATGTGGATGTCGGCGTTTCTTCCGTACTGCGATTTTTCTTTGACGGAATGCCTTCGGCGTAGCGCGCAAGCGTTGATGGGAGGTCTTCAGCACTTTGTGTCCCAGCGACCTTGCCCCCGAAGGCCTCTGCCTTTAGTTTTCCCGACGAGGGCTCGGGGAGCGTTCCAGTGCCGTCACCCCCAAACGTGGCCCAGTGGCTGCGGGTCTCCTCGGAGATGGTAACCGCGATTGCCGTCGGGTAAAGGGTGCAGGCTGTTGCGCGAGATACTCTTCCATATCCCTTGGCCTTTGACCAATTTAGGGACAAGGGGAATTGACGGAAAATCCACGCAGTCCAAGTTGCCGGTATGGGCATTCGCGGTAAATGCGACCAGCCTCACCGCAAGGATAGCAGAGGGGTTGTCTGTCCGGCGTACGCCACAGATCAGACTTGCGCGTCGGTGCACGGCGACTATCGATGTCCAAATCAGCGCGCGCTACCTGAATCGCGACTGACGGCCTCATTGTCTGGATCAGGACGGATGACATTGTCTGGATCGAGACGTGCGGCACTGGCTGGATCGGGACATGCGGCACTGTCTCGTTCGGGTTTCCTTGACCAGAAAGAGGAGTGGCAGATTGCAAGGCGTCCGCGTACGTACGACGGCAACTGTCAGTAAACACAGGAGCCGTTTCCGGATCAACCGACATCGGCGGAAAACGATGGGCATGCAGCACCTGCTGGACCTCGTCACGGATGACACTGGTGCTAGAACCGACGTCAATTTGCCTTGGCCCGTACATCTTTTCCATTTCTTCCCGGACAACAGAGCGGATGACCTCGCGAATCCATTCGGAGTTCTTGCTCCCAGGGGTGGCGAAAATTTTGGGAGTTGAGGCACCTTTCACTTGACGGTCAAACAGGGCAGACTGTTGGTGCAGTACTCGCTTCATTGTTGCCACATCTGTAAGGAACTCAGCAACACTCTCGGGGGTACTACGCACCAAACCAGCAAAAAGTTGTTCCTTCACACCACGCGTGAGGTGGCGCAACTTTTTTTCTTCTGTCATAGCAGGATGCGCTCGCTTGAAAAGCCGTGTCATGTTCTCGACGTACTTTGAGACGGTCTTGTTGGACATCTGGATGCGTGATTGGAGTGCACGCTCCGCCCGTTCGCGGCGGTCGGGACTCCTGTAGGTCTCCAGAAGGCGACGCTGGAACTCGCGTCAAGATGTCAGAACATCATCCCTGTTTAAAAACCACGTCTTGGCACCTAGTCAAGTGTACACGTTCCGGAGCTTCGCGGCATCATCACAGTAATTGATCGCTGCGATACGTTCGAACTCACTCACCCAGTCGCCAACATCTTCATGCTGCTCCCCGTGAAAGGGGCTATGCGTGAGCGGGGTCTGGACGGTGCAGTAGATCGGCGTGGAAGGTGTCGGAGCTTGCACGGGATCTTGCGTCGAAATCATTGTCGCTGCGTCAGTGGTTGATGTCTCAGGTGGTAGGCCTCGTTGGGCAAAGCCTACTCTGTGAACAGGAGTGTCCACAGGATCAGGGCTTGTGTTCCGGCTGCTGGGCGGGGTCTTGGGCATCGGGTGGATTGTGAGACGTTGTACCCAGCAACTGCAGCAGTCTTGTCACGTTTCTCACGACAAAATTGATGCAATGCGCTCGTTGAGTCGACTAGCCAAGCAGCAGCTCAGATAGATTGTATTTGTCCTCTTTCACTCATCGATCTCACCCAAGCAAACCATGTGGCTAGTCGACTCTTGTCTTGTCTTGTCGCCTAGGATATCTTGGCTCATACCCACATGGGGGATCTGCCACACAGTACCTCATAATAGATAATTTTTTACAACACTTGTTAAAAAAACAGAAATTAGATGGAAACAATTATAATATTGCTTTTAAAATACGTGAAAAGTGCAAAATAATGCGATAAACCAGAATGTATAAAACAAATTAACAAGAATGAGGAAGGGGGCAAAGAATTTGATATATCTGGCAGTACCACTAGCAGCGTATCCTTCCGGTTGCCTGAATAAATTTATGTAGCACTGACAGAATAGCACTGCGGCCCACACCCAACTTACTGGCTCCAAATTATAATAGGGTGGATGTATTGACTGGCAATCCGAGCGTACCAATCGGTATTTCAAGAATTATTCGTTGCAGTGAGGTGAAGCGGCAGCATGTGAGAAGAAAGTGATCTATTGTTTCTGGTTCATTGCAAACTCCACATAGGTTAGTTAACGAAAATCCTGATTTGTTGAGATAAAAATTTAACCGAGGATCTCTACAGCGAAAGCTTGTGAGGGTCACCTAATATTGACGGGAAAGTCATTTTGTGGTGTTCATTGTGAATTGCAAGTGCCGAAATTCTTCAGATTGTAGGGGAGACGTTTCGTAGATTTTTAGGATTAGCAGGCGTTTGAATTGTTCAGCAGTAATAAAAGGATACTGTGGGGCTACTAGCACCACCGGAAAATTTAATGATGCCGAAGCAAGCGAATCAGCAATTTCATTTAGTACAATTCCAGCATGCCAGCAGTACATTGGCTAGCTTTTCTGCCACATCTCAAATACTTAAAAGAAAAAGTTGAGGAGGACACTTATAAATTAAGGCGCGCTATAAAGGCGATAAAATTACAAAAATAAACTTACTGCAAATAACTTATACAAGGGGAATAGAACGAATGCTATGCACACCCAGCATGAAGCAGACGAAAAATAATTTTTATAAAAACAATTAAAGCAATACAAAGATTACCTTGATTATCACAAAATCATTCAATACAATATTGAATTTTTTGCTAACATATTGGCAAATGTTTCGCCTCTGCATCTCACAAGTGAAAAAGAAAATGAATTACATTTCATACCCAAAGAAGGAGAAAACTTCACCTCGCAACGGGAAGTCTACACTAAATACGAAACAATGAAAACATGTAACCATTAGCAAGATCGCCCAGCAAACAACATCAGTATACCTTTAGGAACAACCAAGAAAAAATTAGACTTCAAAATATACACGGGCGGATCGAAGATAGAAAACGAAACAGGAGCAGAATTTGGAATGCTAATTAAAGACAAGAAAATCAGAACAGTCAAAAAGATAAACTCCCGAAACATGGTAGTCATTACAAGGCTGAAATCATTGCAACCCAAAAAGTGATTGGATACATAAATAGCTGCACGACATCGCTAAATATTCTAACTATTCAAAGTATTCAATTCGAACTTACGGCTCTAGAAAACCCAGCTAACACAAATCCGCTGATTTGCAATATCAAGAAGAAGATGAGCCAAGCACAGTAGAAGATATCAGACTAACCTAGGTGAAAGCAAATTGCGGAAATATTGGAAATACAGTGGCAGACAGATTCTCAAAAGAAGCAACCGAGTACAGAGGGGAAATATTCGTTCTCATACCAACAACTGTCATATCAAGAGAATAAAACCAAAAATCTCAATGATGGCTGAAACAAATTGCTGTATCAAGAGGGCAAAGATAATTTAAAATATACTTGGAATAAAAATATAGGCTTCATTCAGCATACCTTCAGCAATCTGCTATCCCAGCTCTTTAGTGAAGATGGAAGATTTGCGTGTTATTTTGCTCAATTCGTAATACTACAACAGTCGAAGTGTGTCTGTACAAAAAATATTAGAAAACGTTCACCACTACTCTTGGAAATCTCTGGATGTACCAAAGGAAAAGAAAAAAACAACTAAAATTTAGGACAAAGTTCACGAAAGAGAAAACCCGAAATAATCAAGAAAAATGAAACCATGAAACTTTTAAGACCAATCATGAAAAAAATAATGAGATAATCCTGCAATGCTGAAAATGAAAGACAGTAATTGAGTTCATAATATCATTAGACAACGAAGCAGTGCCTGCTTTGGGAAGTGGGCACCAAGGTCCAATTTCAGAGAAGAATCCTTGGCCTTCGCTTCTCACAGACATTGTAACTCAGATTCAAGAAGCAACTTTAAACAAAAAAACACTATAAAAACACCACAATATACACAAAATTGAATTGACAGTGACACTGGCAATACTTGATAAGGAATTACAAAAAAATATTAATAAGCTAACGTACCATTTACCCCTCAAAATCAGCCAGAAAAAAAGATTTGTTGGACCCAAGAGGAAGCATAGCCTTGAGCCTAGAAAACAATGCCGGATGAAGGAAGAACCTCCATAAGACAACGAGAAGAAGGTGAAGGCAAGAAATCTCATCACCAAAAATAAAATAGTTGTATTGTATGTCAAGTAAATATATACATTACCAAACATTTCAGCAATTTAAAAAAATTATCAGTAAATGCTCGCTGATTTGTCGGCCCGGGCACTCGCTCATGGTTTTCCCGTTGGTAGTCACATCTTCCTCACAATTATTTCTTATCCAACACTATCCAACGCTCTTCCAATTACTCTAGCACACCCTTCCCCATCCATCCACTAAACTACATATCATTACTCTTTATTATTTCCCAAACCATCTGTATCTTTCCCCTAATGTACAATCCCTACCTTACCACTCTTCCAAATTCTAACTCCAAACCTGCGATATGGTAGTGGAACAGGTGCCCCCCTCCCCCCTGGCTCTTTCAAATTCTGTCCCTGTTAGTCTAGGCCATGTGTGTATGTAAGGCAGATGCCAATTTAGTTTGAGTTCTCTTTGTGGTTGAAGAAAGGCTTCGGCTCAGTTGAAACAAAATGCGACCTTAGTGAAAGCTAGTGAAAAGGCCCACGAAATCAAGAAGAGAAACTGCTCTGTAATATCGGACTTACTACACTTCGGAGCTAAGTAAGAAATCATCACATGAATCAGAGAGTACTTCACCACCATCAATATCGGCATTAGCAGGTGCCATCTCAAAAACGTAGCAAAAAAGTAGTCAGTTAGCACTTATTACACGTGTATACCAGCTCCTACGGAGTTATGTGTCCTTTATGGCCACAAGGCAGCACACGAGGCTTTTAGATACACTTCAACCCGAATTTGATAGGAGGGCGTGGTGTTGTATATTCTGGCGACCACCTCTTAAGTAACCTGGAGACAGGCTGCAGTGATACGCCTCTGCTAGTATAGTGTACCATACTGTATGGTGTTCCGATATCACTGATCAAATGTGTCGTATCTGCGTCACGTGATAAACACTGCACTGGACTAATGACCAACATGCGTGCAAAATATGCTGACAAAATGAGCAAGAGAGGCACACTTTCTGTGTATACTTTTTTGTGATTTGGCCAAAGCCTACTTATAAGTATCATCAGCGCAACCAGAGTCATCTTATGCACTTTTGTTTATTCTAGTGAAAATTGGTAATAGTAGCTAATGTGCCTAATAGGCTACGTGTCTTATTTTATTTTTGCTGTAGTGATGTCACACAGTGGCCATATTTCGTTTTTTTAAGGGAACATCTTTGAAAGACATACAGAGCTCCGCTAGAATAAATGACTGTTGTCCATAAGGCGAATGACCGCATTGTTTATTTAGAGCTTTAAAGAAAACAAAACACTCAGACAAACTTGTCCACAATGGGCGCCCGCTTTCGGCTGGTTGTTCCTGCGTCCCTCAAAACGTCTGTTCTGCGTCTCACGCATGATGACCCCACCTCTGGCAATCTGGAAACCACACGAACACTTAGTCGAACGAAAAAGTGGTTCCATTGGCCGAAAATGAGCAAGACAATTCAAAGCTACGTAGCCAGCTGTACGCAGTATCAGAGCCACCAGCGGCCAACCTCAGACCTAGTCAGTCACCTGCAACCCCTAAAGCCTCCCGGTTTCCCATTTGAAAACGCAGGCATTCATGTGATGGGACCATTTACACGCTCTTCAAAAGGTAATCAGCGGATAATTGTATGCGCCAACTACCTGACATGGTAGTGCGAGACGGCTGCCTTATCCTCCGCCATGCCAGTCCAGGTTCAAAGTTTCTGTTGCATTCAGTCATCCTCTGACACGGGCCAATTCGCAGGATATGAGTTACCGTGGACGACAACTTATCGCTGATACTGCGGAATCATTACTTTGTTTGTGTGCCTCCAAGTTCCGAGACTCAACTGCGTATTATCCACAAACTAATGGCCTCACGCAGCGCACAAACCGAACGTTCTTCATTTCAATGTACGTCGCCTCTAACCACGAAAACTGGGATGAAGTATTACCATTCGTCACGTAGGCTTTAAACACGGCGAATTATGAAACAACAGCTACAGGCTTTTCAATCTGCTCTACGCTGGTTCATCTCGGCATACGCTGAACACCATCTTTCCTTTCTTCGTGCATGACGATTTAACAATTGCGAAAACTTTGTGTCGTGCGTAAGAGACACGTCGACTTGCCTGCTTACGAAGACTGGCAGTGCAAGAGTCCTCCAAAGTTTGCTACGACAGTCAACACCAGCCTGCAACCTATGCCCCCTGGTGATCTAGTGTGGGGGTGGACGCAGATACGCAGACGTGGCTTAAACCAAAAGCTACTGGCACACTATGCCGGTTCGTTCGTGACACTCCATCGTCTCAGCGAGGTGAACTATGCAACGTGGTGAACGTTTCATAGCCGGCCACTAGTGGTGAACGTAAGACCACTAGTGGCCGACGTTCATGCAACCCAGAGGTGACGCATGTTGCCCGCCTGAAGCCATTTACACGAAGGATACAAGAAAAACTCGCCATAGGGCTTCCCCTGAGACAAGAGGAATGATACGAAGTGTCACTACCAGGAAAAACAAGGAAAGCGTGGGTAGAGAAGGAAGACGACGTTGCTTCTACTGTGATTACGGACTCAGGGTCTATTAAACCCGCCCCCCTTTCCATGAGTTACTTTACCTTCAATATATATATATATATATATATATATATATATATATATATATATATATATATATATGTGTGTGTGTGTGTGTGTGTGTTACATTAAATATATATAAAATATATATATATTGTGAGCACGACAAGCGAAATACTCTTTATTCTCTTTTTTGACAACATCATCACCTGCACATGTTTTTCTTCTGTAAATATCATCACCAACGTGATTTAGCTCGAGCCTGGCTGAATAAACCGGTTCCTCACAAGTGGTGGAGGTGCTTTTCGTTCCCTCAAGTCTTCTCGGCCGTTCTCGCTGGAGCTCCGCTCGGGTCATCGCATACAACCCCCTGTCATGGCGGCCCAAGAAAACCCTGGCCCATCTAACGTCGCCATCCTACTGCAGCCACCGCCACCCGCTCCGCCCAACAACATTTGCCTGCGTGGTCCACCTGTGTTTTCCGGTCTCCGAGGCAATGATGTCGAAGACTGGATCAAGAACTACGATCTCGTCAGCGATTTGAATAGGTGGGACAATCGACAGAAGTCGCGCAGCATCCCATTTGACTTGTCCGATGTTGCGAAAACTTGATTCTGGAACCACCACCCGGATCTTTCCGACTGGGACACTTTCGAACAGCAAATTAGTCAGATATTTGGTGCCCCTGCAGTTCGCACTGAGGCAGCAAAGAAGAAGCTCGCTGAATGCACGCAGCTACCGAGTGAATCTTACACCTCTTATATTGAGGATGTCCTTGCACTGTGCAAGCGCGTTAACACCAGCATTTGTCAGAACGACCAAATACGCCACATTATTACAGGCATTAACACCGTCGCCTTTAGCGCCCTCGCCACGCAAAATCCAGCCACCACCCAGGACGTGATAGCCATCTGTCAGCGACTTGACGAACTTCAGTCTTTTCGCCTTTGCTACGATGCCACCGACAATCATTTGCCTGCACCCCTCGACTTGCGTGCGCTTATTCGCGACATCGTTCGTCAAGAGCTTCACGGGCGCTTTTCTTCCTGTGCTGCGGAAGTTACTTTCCCTTCTAAAAAAGGTAGCAAGCGACAAAAAAAAAAATTCAATCATGATAGCTTGCGAGACCTGATTAAATAAACGATCGCCTTCGCATTGCGTCCGACGTGTTCAAACGGTTCCTGCGTGCGCCAGACGTGCACGTACGCCGAAGTTGCCGCACTCTCCGCCGCACCCTCAGTTTTTGTGCCTACAACAGCAGACCATACGCCTGTGGCTTCGTTATCACCGCCAGTGCGTGCACCACCTTACTACGCACCTCAGCACCCACCTCGACCAATCTGTTACTACTGTCGAGGATATATCGCTCGGTTTTGTCAAAGGCGCCAACAAGACAAGCAACGCAGCTACGCTCCTGAAGAACATCGAAGCTTCCGTCCGACCATAAACTACCTACACCCATCGTCCCGATCGTCCTATTACTGTTCAGCGTCTCCTACCTACCATACTGACATGCCTTGGAATTCCCGTACGTCTCGCCGCAGGTCGTCTTCGCCAGGTCGCTGTTCAGTGTCGCCTCTGCGGCCCGCCTCCCATTACACGAACACCCACGCGGAAAACTCCGCAACGCAGTTTTAGGAGGGGAAACTGCATCCACCTGACAGCTAACAATTCCTCCAAAGCGGCCATCGAATTTGATCGTAGTGTTTGTAGACTGAGTACGCGTTGAGGCTCTTGTAGACACTGGCGCTGCCGTTTCGATTATTAATGCTGATTTTTGTTCCCGCCTTCGAAAAGTCACCACGCTTTATGGTGGCCCACTTCTACGTGCGGCGACCAACGCTCTCATTCGTCCACTTGCACAGTGTACTGTTCGTGTCTGCATAGAAGGCATTCGTCATCACATTGTTTTCGTGGTATTTTGTGAGTGCACACAAGCCCTCATTCTGGGGTGGGATTTCTTGTCTTCTGCGTGCGCTTTCATATCTTGTCATCAGCGCCCCCTGCATCTAAATGCCACTGACTCTTCTCCGCTTGAACACGATAAATGCACCCACCTTGTCGGCACGTCAGATTATGTACTTCGGCCATACATACGAAGAAATTATCAGTGTTAATTGCCCCGACATTGTGGGTGATGACGTACTAATTCTCCCTTACGGCCATACCCTACGTAAGGGCATTGTGATCACACCAGGGCTTATTCGCTTCTTCTATGGGTCTACGTACCTAACCACCACAAATCAAACGCCCGCGTGTGTACTGCTCCCCTGTGGCTCAACAGTATCTTGCGCGGTCGACAGTGAGCCTGTTGCGATTGTTATTCTTCTGAACAATAACAACAACGATGTCCCAAACTCACAATCACTGCCATTCAGTGCCTCTTCCACACCTGTGTTGGCAACCATAAGCACTCACTTAACACCTGATCAAACTGAAGATTTTCTCGCCCTGCTAAATAGACACCGTTCTCTATTTGACGTCAACGCGCCCGCCCTCAGCATGACTACCACCGCTACTCACAACATCCAGACTGACGGCTCTCGTATTGTACATCCGCGTCCATATCACGTGTCTCTGGCAGAACGTAAGATCATCGAAGTAAACGTCTCAGACATGCTACGACTCAACATCATACGTCCTTGCTCGAGTCCCTGGTCATCCCCAGTTGTTCTCATTCAAAAGAAAGGTGGGACAGTGCGTTTCTGTGTCGATTACCGTGCGCTAAACAAAATAATGCGCAAGGATGTTCATCCCCTCCCTCGGATAGACGATGGAATATATTCATTACAGGGCGCAGAGTATTTTTCTAGCCTCGACCTTAGGCGAGGCTACTGGCAGATACCAATGCCGGAGTCTGTTAAAGAGAAGACCACCTTTTTAACGCCAGATGGGTTGTACGAGTTAAATGTGATGCCTTTTGGACTCTGTGATGCGCCCGCCACCTTCGAGTGCATGATAGACGGCGTATTGCGTGGTTTGAAATGGAAAACGTGTCTGTGCTATCTCGATGACATAGTAGTGTTTCATCCACGTTCTCGCAGCATCTACAACGTCTTGACGAAGTCCTCACATGCCTTGCAAAAGCCGGTCTACAGCTTAAAACCAAGAAATGTACCTTTTCTAGCAAGATATTCAAGATTCTCGGCCACCTTGTCAGCAAAGAAGGCATTCGGCCCGACCCCGAGAAGCTTGCCGCCATCCTCGATTTTCCTTGTCCACTACGTCAAAAGGACCTGTGCAGCTTTCTTGGGTTTTCTTACTTCCGGTGCATCATACATGGCTTCGCGGAACTTGCATCTTCGCTCCATCAACTCCTCACAAGGAACGTCTCCATCATTTGGTCCAAAGACTGCGAAAGCGCTTTCACGGCATAGAAGCTGGCCCTCACGTCGGATCCGGTACAGTGCCACTTCGATTCCACCGCACCTACCATCCTTCACACCAGTGCAAGTAGTCATGGTCTTGGTGCGGTACTATTGCAGCGTGACAAAAACTCACGCGAACGCGTCGTTGCTTACGCAAGTCGTGCTCTGACTGCTCCAAAAAAGAACTTCCCTATCACCGAGCAGGAGTGCCTTGCTGTTGTTTGGGCAGTGCAAAGATTCCGACCATATCTTCACGGCCATCATTTTACCGTCGTGACCGACCATAACGCGCTCTGCTGGCTTTCGTCGCTGAAAAACTTATCGGGTCGCCTTGGTCGCTGGGCGCTTCACTTGCAGGAGAATGATTTCGATGTCGCCAACAGATCTGGGAAGAAGAATCAAGATGCTGATGCTCTATCGCGCTGTCCTTAGCCAAGCGGAAGCCACTCACCATCGATACTCCAAAACGACAGCACCTCTCCAATCGCAGCGCTAAGTTCATCACCTGCCACCCTATCCGTCTTTGTTTCACAACAACGTGTCAACCCATACTGCCGCACGATTGTTGACCGCTTGACCGGCTATACTGCTCCTCCAAACGCCAGACTCCGTCGACAACTTTAACAATTTAAGCTTGTCGGTGGTGCTTTATGTCGGTGTAGATTTACCACAACGATGGCAACAAGCGGGTACCCGTCATCCCATTTTCTCTTCAACGTGAAGTTCTGGAAGCCTTTCATGATGATCCAACCGCCGCTCATCTAGGCTATCACAATACGTACGACAAAATACGGAGTCGTTGTTTTTGGCCTGTCGCTAAGTACGTCGCCTCCTGTGTCCATTGCCAACAACGAAAACGTCCGACAACTGCTCCGGCTCCTTATTGCAACCTCTTTCTTGTCCCGCCTCGCCTTTTGAAGTCGTTGGAATTGACTTGTATGGCCCTCTTCCAATAGCATTCAGTGGAAATCGCTGGATTGTCACAGCCGCCGACCACCTTACTCGCTACGCAGAAACAGCTTCTATACCATCAGGGACTGACACTGAGATCGCCGATTTCTTTCTTCACCACATCTTTTTGCGTCATGGAGCTCCACGCATTTTCCTGAGTGATCGTGGCAGTCTTTCTCTCTTCCATTGTCGAGCAAGTTTTGCGTCCCTCGAACACTGTTCACATGACCACTTCTAGCTACCACCCGCAGACCGACGGATTGACTGCACGGTTTCATCGGACCCTATCGGGCATGATTGCCATGTACACTCACCCCAACCACACGAACTGGGATGCAATTCTACCCATCGTGACATTCGCCTAAAATACGGCTTTTCAACGCACTACTGGCTTTTCTCCATTTTTTATCGTCCATGGTCGGTTTCCCAGTTTCGCTCTAATCTCATTAAGAAGTGTCAAAGCACGAAAGTCTCAAGTGCGACAGATCGTTCAGCACTTTTGAAGTTTATTAATAAGCGTAAGGTATCCGATGCGAGAAGGTATAGGATGGAGATAATTTAACACGCTCTGAAGAACGGAAGAAGCATCAAAGCTGTGAAGAGGACACTTGGGATAGGGAAAAATAGGATGTATGCACAGATGGACAAAGAAGGCAAAATAACTAGCAATATGGATAGGATAGTTAGAATAGCGAAACGTTTTACAGAGATCTGTACAGCAGCCATAACAACCACAACCTTAATACTATAAGAACTAGCATTAACCCAAATGACACCCCACCAGTAATAATAGAAGAAGTCAGAGAAGCCTTGGAGAACATGCAAAGAGGCAAAACTGCTGGTGAGGACCAGGTAACGTCAGATCTGCTGAAAGACGGAGGACATATTGTGTTAGAAAAACTAGCCACCCTGTTTACGAGGTGTCTCCTGACGGGAAGAGTACCAGAGTTTTGGAAGAATGCTAACATCATCTTGATACATAAGAAAGAAGATGACAAGGACTTGAAGAATTACAGGCCAATCCGCTTGCTCTCAGTAGTATACAAGCTATTTACAAAAGAAATTGCTAACAGAGGTAAAAAATCTTTATAATTCAATCAGTCAAAGCAACAAGTAGGATTTTGAACAGGCTACTCAACAATCGACCACATTCATACTATCAATCAGGTAATAGAGAAATGCTCAGAATATAACCAACCACTATACATAGCCTTCATAGAGCCCCGCCGCGGTGGTCTAGTGGCTAAGGTACTCGGCTGCTGACCCGTCGGTCGCTGGTTCGAATCCCGGCTGCGACGGCTGCATTTCCGATGGAGGCGGAATTGTTGTAGGCCCGTGTGCTCAGATTTTGGTGCACGTTAAAGAACCCCAGGTGGTCGAAATTTCCGGAGGCCTCCACTACGGCGTCTCTCAGAATTATATGGTGGTTTTGGGACGTTAAACCTCACATATCAACCAATTCGTCTTCATAGATTACGAGAAGACGTTTGATTCTGTAGAATTATCAGTAGTCATGCAGACACTGCGGAATCAGGGCGTCGATGAAACATATATAAAGATCTTGGAAGAATTCTACAGGGGATAAACTGCTACCATAGTGCTTCATAAAAAAAGCAACACGATACCAATCAAGAAGGGTGTAAGGTATGGGGATGCAATCTTCCCAATGCTATTTACCGCGTGCTCACAGGAGGTTTTCAGACGCCGAGAATGGTAACAGTTTGGGATAAGAAATCATGGATATTACCTTAGTAAGCTGCGCTTCGCTGATGACATTGCACTGCGGAGTAACTCAGGAAACGAACTGAAACTCATGATTACGAAGTTAGACGAGGAGAGCATAAAGGTGGGTCTTAAAACAATCTGCAGAATACAAAAGTAAAGTACAACAACCTCGGAAGAGAGCAGTGCTTCGAGATAGGTAATAGTCCACTTGAAGTTGTAAAAGACTAGATATACAGCACGTCATAGCCGTGGAGCCGAACGAAGAGATTGAAGTAACTAGAAGGATAAAATTGGGGTGGAGCACCTTTGGCAAGCACTTTCCCATTATGACAGGTAGATTGCCACTATTCCTGAAGAGGAAGGTATATAACAAGTGTATCCTGCTGGTATTTACCGACGGAGCAGAAACACGGAGACTTACAAAGAGGGTTCGGTTTGAATTTAGGACGACGCAGCGAGCAATGCAAAGAAAAATGGTAGGTGTAACCTTAAGACACAAGAAGAGAGCTGAGTGAATTAGGAAACAAAGGGTGGTTAAGCATAAAAGAGTTGAAATTAGGTAGAGGAGATGGACATGGGCTGGGCATGTAGCGCGTAGACAGGACAATCGCTGGTCATTAAGGGTGACTAACTGGATTCCAAGAGAAGGCAAGAAGGTTAGGGGGCCACAGAAGGTTAGGTGGGCAGATGAGATTGGGAAGTTTGCGGGTATAAATTGGCAGCAAGCACAGGACCGAGTTAACTGGCGGAACATGAAAGAGGTCTTTGTCCTGCAGTGCACGTAGTTAGGCTGATAATGATGATGATGATGGCAAAATACGGCAGCTGTTGAATCATTCGAGTGTCCAGAATCTGTGAAACAACTGCGTAGCTTCATCGGGCTCTGCTCGTATTTCCACCGGCTCGTGCCCAGGTTTTGCTGATGTCATTCATCCCCTAACGAGCCTTCTACGCAAGAACAACTCGTTTCAGTGGACCTCCGAGTGAGATGCCGCTTTTCACCAGCTGAAGTGTTTGTTAACTTCGCAGCCAATACTTCGGCACTTCAATCATTCGTCGCCCACGCAAATTCACACAGACACAAGTGGCATCGGTATCGTCGCCGTTCTCGTTCAGCGTTCAGGTAAGAAGGGACACGTCGTGGCGTACGCAAGTCGTTCTTTAAGCAACCCTGAACGCACCTACACAGTGACCGAACAGGAATGCCTAGCGGTAGTCTTCGCCGTGCAACGGTTTTGCTCATACATCTATTGTCGCCCGTTCACTATCGTTACAGATCACCGTTCCCTGTGGTGGCTGGTCCACCTTCGTGACCCATCCGGCCGCCTCGCACAATGGGCCCTTCGTTTGCAAAAATGTGTCTTCACCATTTCATACAAGACTGGCCGTCTACACGCTGATGCGGATATCCTTTCTAGGATGCCGCTACCGACGACAGATTGTGAAGCCGATAATTTTGACCACCTTATCACTTCTCAGTCGTCTGGCTTTCCCATTTCCCAATGCCGTGACTTTTGCCGCTGAGCAGCGTATTGACCCAAGCTTGAAAGCTCTCTTGCCCGGAGCAAGAAAGTCAATAAGCGAAGGCCGATTGTGCGTCCGAAATGATCTTCTTTAACAGAGAAACTTGTCCACACTGGGCGCCCGCTTTCGGCTGGTTGTTCCTGCGCCCCTCAAAACGTCTGTTCAGCGTCTCACGCATGATGACCCCACCTCTGGCTATCTGGAAACCACACGAACACTTAGTCGAACGAAAGAGTGGTTCCATTGGCCGAAAATGAGCAAGACAATTCAAAGCTACGTAGCCAGCTGTACGCAGTATCAGAGCCACCAGCGGCCAACCTCAGACCCAGTCAGTCACCTGCAACCCCTAAAGCCTCCCGGTTCCCCATTTGAAAAGGCAAGCATTCATCTGATGGGACCATTTACACGCTCTTCAAAAGGTAATCAGCGGATAATTGTATGCGCCAACTACCTGACATGGTAGTGCGAGACGGCTGCCTTATCCTCTGCCACGGCAGTCCAGGTTCAAAGTTTCTGTTGCATTCAGTCATCCTCTGACACGGGCCAACCGGCAGGATATGAGTGACCGTGGACGACAACTTATCGCTGATACTGCGGAATCATTACTTTGTTTGTGTGCCTCCAAGTTCCGAGACTCAACTGCGTATTATCCACAAGCTAATGGCCTCACGCAGCGCAAAAACCGAACGTTCTTCATGTCAATGTACGTCGCCTCTAACCCCAAAAACTGGGATGAAGTATTACCATTCGTCACGTAGGCTTTAAACACGGCGAATTATGAAACAACAGCTACAGGCTTTTCAACCTGCTCTACGCTGGCTCATCTCGGCATACGCTGAACACCATCTTTCCTTTCTTCGTGCATGACGATTTAACAATTGCGAAATCTTTGTGTCGTGCGTAAGAGACACGTCGACTTGCCTGCTTACGAAGACTAGCAGTGCAAGAGTCCTCTAAAGTTTGCTACGACAGTCAACACCAGCATGCAACCTATGCCCCTGGTGATCTAGTGTGGGGGTGGACGCAGATACGCAGACGTGGCTTGAACCAAAAGCTACTGGCACACTACGCCGGTTCGTTCGTGACACTCCATAGTCTCAGCGAAGTGAACTATGCAACGTGGGGAACGTTTCATAGTCGGCCACTAGTGGTGAACGTAAGACCACTAGTGGCCGACGTTCATGCAACCCAGAGGTGACGCATGTTGCCCGCCTGAAGCCATTTACACGAAGGATACAAGAAAAACTCGCCCATAGGGCTTCCCCTGAGACAAGAGGAATGATACGAAGTGTCACTACCAGGAAAAACAAGGAAAGCGTGGGTAGAGAAGGAAGACGACGTTTTTTCTACTGTGATTACGGAGTCAGGGTCTATTAAACCCGCCCCCCTTTCCATGAGTTACTTT
>NW_023611055.1:0-117121 GCF_013339725.1 Rhipicephalus microplus
CTTGGTCGTCGAGGGAGCTGTCTGACCGGGTCCCGGTAGCGGAAACCTCACTGGCGGACGATGCGTCGCGACCGCGTCGCTGGTCATCTCGAAGAGCTGCCCGGCTGGACTAGCTGGTCACGCCCTCCGAGTCCTGCGCGGGCAACTGAATGCCGATGAAAGAAGCGAATGTACCGACACACCAAAGAGACAATCCGTATCTCATCGGGCGTCATCATCCCGGAGTAAGAAAGAGCGTGGAGGAGCTGGACCGCTCAGTGGAACCAAAATGATTCGCAAGTTCCAAAGTGGGATATGTGTCAAATGGAATATATGTCAAGGCAAGCCCCTCTAGTTGCCAGAGAAGCGCGTGGCTGATATCACCTTGGTAGGTTGCGAAGTGGCGAGTCGGTGAAAACTGCTGGACTGATATTGGGGAGGACATCTTTTCCCGATGGCTTTAGCCCAGGGGCTGGGATCTTCTGGTTGGGCCTTAATATTAGGGGTTCGAGGCTGTGCTTAGTCGGAGAATTGCTCCGAAGAAAAGGCCAAATTCAACAGAAACCATGTTTTACTGATCGGAACCCGGGCCCTATTGAGCACGCTGCCAGCGGCTGCCATGTGCCACATGCGCGCCCGCGATCCTCGCTTTTCTCTTCTACTTCTAATCGGCACGCTCTCTCTCACCATTCCCATAACTTGTGTCCACCCGAGAATGTGTCCTTGTGTCCATAACTTGTGTCCACCCGAGAAGCATATTTCCTGTTGCATGTGAGCTGAGAGATGCGGATATGGAAACACATTAATGTTAGTGCCAGTGGAATAGTCGAGAAATGCATCTTATTAGTGCAAGTTCAAGGGTTAATAAAATTGGCAGTTGCGTAAGCAATGTTCGGAGCTTTACCTATGCGTGTTACACGTTGCACGTCAAACTCAAGATGTTATTTCAAGATGTTTCTATTGCCATTGCCATTGTCGTTTTACCTGCTTCCCACACGGATGGTAGAAATATCGTTTCTCCAACGAAGAAGGAGCACCTGCAGTGATCACCTGGTGAATTGCCAGGCAGGGACACTTTTCGACGTATTTTCGGCAGCCTTGCTTGGTAGCCTGCAGCACAAGCCTAACTTAAATCTGGCTCAAGTACGCCACTGCAAACTCTACTACACGCTCACTACTCTTGAACGAAGCGACGGATATCTTTTTTTGGGTGGGGGGGGGGAGGGGTAGTGATGTGCTAGCTTTGCTTTTCCTCGCGGTGGTACACTCTAGTCCCGCTGGCGTAAAGGTACGTTAACAGTCCAACGCTATTTGCGCATCGGCGAATGTGATATGCGTCGGAGCGGATCGGCGGACGCCACTTATACGTTGGCAGTGGCAGTGCTCGAACTATGGTCTCTTTCAACCCACGTGGTACAGCGCATGCGTGCTTCAACCCTAAGTGGCAGCATATTCACACATTAACAGGTGTTAACAAGGGGAACAAGAAAAACCATAACTAGCGTGCTAAACGTGTACTTAAGTATTATGACCACACTAATTGCCTCTCGGTCTCAGCCATATGAGCAGCTTATTTATGCAACGTGCACTAGTTGAAGGCAAACACGCAATTTCAGGCACGTAAAAGCCGATATGGGCACGAACCATAAAATAAGCACTTATAGGAACAATAAATGTTCGTTTTAAACGCTTCCTCTTTCTTAGGTGGTATTTATACTTTAAATCTGCTTGAAACAAACTTCAGAAAGAATAGGCATCTTGCTTGAAGTTTTGGTCTGAAGTCATGATGAATCTAGAACACAGTTGCAGAGCAACGCCCCCTCTGGTGGATGATTTTGTCTAGGTTTAACTTCAATTTGGTGCTTACGCAACCTATTTTGAAATTCTCATGCATAAAAACGAAAGCAAGTACTACTTCAAAATATCTTCTTATCACTCAGTTGTATTTCACGCACGTTTGCAGTTTACTTCATTACGCTTGTTTTTGTACAGGTCTGTCCACAGTTGGTCCTTCGGAGAAGCTTGAAAAGGTGCAAAATATCGTTGTATACGGGTTGTACTGAGCATTTATGTAGAACATTAGGCATGACGGAAAGCGAAAGCGAATTCTCGTGGTACGCTTTGCAAGATCGGCGAGAAACGCTTCGACTATATTTTTTTCACGATGTTTAAAATCGGAAATACAGAATTGAGTGAGAAAGGTATACTTAGCTACCCACCAAACTGTCGTCGAGACGCCATCAAGCACGTAAAGTCCATAAAAATTTTTTCAAAGGTAACATCATCAGGGGTTCTTTCTTTTACGAGAGCCATTGGAGAATGGAACGCTTTATTGCCTAACAATAGGAAGATTATGAACAACAATCTCTTTTACCGCAAGTTCTAAGCATAATTAATTTGTTTCTGTTGTATAACACCTGCTGTAGTTCCCCTTAATAAATAATAAATTAATTTACCATCGATGAACAACCATCGTGAATTTAAAGAACATAATCTACCCGCAGCCGATTCGTTGCCTCCACTTCCCGCCATTATCAGTGTGGTACAATGCGCCAATAATGTAGCCGGCATGGACACTAGTACCGTTTTGCCGTCGAGGTTTTATAGTATGAAATTTTATAGAGACTATGCTTGAAGTGTCTCGATACCAGCGAAGAATACTGGCATCTGACGGCTCATAGTCAGAGTAGTGTAGCTTCCGCATACACCCACGCTGTTTTTCCGCTGCGTACTGCTTCGAGCGTGGGAGCACGGACGAACAGAATTGCTGCGATGAGCACTGCAGATGGGCAACGACATCGACGGGCGAATGTCATGTCTCCGTTGGGCCAGACAGAGAAACAAGCAGGACTTAGAACGCCCGGGCACGTTCGCCGCCGAAGCTGCGAGCGTTGGCTTCCTGCGTAGCTGAATATTAGCGAATTACGAGCGAGCGCACATTGTGTCAATTCTACCCTTAGTTGACGACGCTTTAAAAAAGTGCATATCGAGTATACCAGTGTTCATCATGTGTTTGTTGTTGCCTGTGTGGTCAGTTATACTTCGACAATTTCAATTTATGGTAATGAGTGTTTTTCGTTGTGATGGAGATGTGCCACTACGTCAACGTAGGTGCAACACGACAAACAATGACATAGCTGCCACACAGGAATATATATTCTACAAGCTATAGCATACAACTTCGCCCTGAGCTCTATTTCTGCAAAGACACGCTTTATTTACGAGTTCTGCGTGCCCTTATGACAGAGGGATGAGATTTATTTTTTTCATTTTTTTTGCTTGGGGGTGATATAATACTTTGTAAGGCAAAGGAAAGCATGAGGAGCTTGATGGAAGTTGTTGGTTTTATTTTAAACAATTAAAATCAACGCGACAAATTTTGAACTGCGAACTTTAAAATCCTGTTGAAAGACAACAAGCTGTTTTGTGTATTTTGGTGCGTAGAGGTCTGCACCATCATTTGACTACATTACGCGGTCATCAGCTTCATTGTTTAGGCTATAGAATAGACAACCTAAATTTGATCCACATATACAACACAATCTATAGGATGCATCATTTTTTTTGCGTAGGTCCCAATCATAGTTTTGTTTTCAAGCGCCTGGTCCTAATGCGGACTGGCAAGCGGCCGGTGTCACAATAAATGTGTATATCGTAATGAGTGACCCCTTGAGCTGAACGAATTACTACTCACACCTCTCCCGTTGATTGTCTGTTGCCTGCAGAATATTTCGCAACACACCACTGTCTTCGTTTCTTTATGCTCGATGTATGCAGATTCAGTTCAGGCATCCATGCTCGCATAAAAGTTTCGAAGTGAACATGCTCAAACCGAAGGATGCCTTCGGTTTTCGCAGAGAAACGAAAATACAAAGCAACGGTGAAAAACCAGAAAAGTAAAAATAACAAAACAAAAATCCTAAATATATTGTCATGGGGTATCAATATTATGAAAGAAGCTCTGTTACGGCACTCCGAATGATTGATGATTTGTGGGGTTTAACGTCCCAAAACTACTATATGAATTATGAGAGACGCCGTAGTGGAGGGCTCCGGAAATTTCGACCACCTGGGGTGAATTAACCTGCACCCAAAGCTGAGTACACGGGCCTACAGCATTTCCGCCTCCATCGAAAATGCAGCCGCCACAGCCGGCATTTGATCCCGCAACCTGAGGGTCAGCAGCCTCGTACCTTAGCTACTAAACCTTCGTGGCGGGGCAGGCACTCCAAATTGTCTCGAACGTAATACTTATAGGTTTGCTTTTTATGTATTTTTAGGCTACGTAGCCTGGAAAAGTTAGCGTCGGTAAAGTATGTGCAGGGGCGCCGTAAAAGTGTGAACTTTGCTTCAAAGGCCTTGGCTGTGCTCCGATAGAAAATTGTCGTTAGGTAGAGTGGCACCAAGGCATTTTTGTTTCTCTCATGAGCACTTAACGTAGAGGACTTTATTCTGGTTGTCGGAATATTCCAAACATTTGCGTGGGGAGAGTGTTCAAGAAGAAGGATCCATTGAACCCGAAAAAGTTATAAATAGATCTAAACTACTTTTTATAGTCAGTGCTGCTGATCAGCAGCACATGTGGATTAGTGCTATTTTGCATGCAGAAAGTACTTCCGGCACAACAAAAAATAAATAGCATCCAACCAAAAACAATCTTCGCCCCAATAGTTCATTTTTAAGTGCAGCCAATGAAGGCTGCCATTTATTACTTCGTTACTAGCACATTATATAGGATCATACTCCGTGATTATAATAAAAAAAGTGCTTACAACAGATTTTGCTGGCGATGTCTTCTGCCGCCGCCAGTTCTGCTGCTACCGCACATTGTGGAAGAACAATATCGAATGCGTCCTTGAATACAACCCAAGGATTCAGCATGAAAGCAAATTTTTTCACCACTGAGTGATGCCACACCTCAGAAGCTTCTTTGGACTGTGGCAGTATAGAGGAGGTCTGTTGTGCAAATTGTGTCATGTACTGCAGCGCACTGCTGTAGTACCAACAGTCACGCATGTGGGTATTGAGGTGCGTTCGAGTTTCGCTAAATTGGCCAAGGGAGGACAAATGGTTGTGCGATATGCAATATGAGCAGCAAAATGAGCATCATATATACACCATTTATTGCGAGGTTGTTGGTTGTACGAAATCAATTGGAAACATTCACTTGTGTGGCTTTCGTGTTATAGGAGTGACGCCACTGGAATTTCGCATAAGATCACTGAAATCTTGCCTAAATCGAAGCTGCTGGAACAGACACAGGAAAAGGTGCTTCTGTCGTTGCTCAAACAACGACAGGAAGGGAGGCCGTATATCAATGTTTCTGCCTTGTAAATTTACGATTTATTCACTGGATACTACATCCCAGAAGAGAGCTCATGCAGACGTGGCATGAAGAGTAAACTACAAGTGGTTGTACAAAGAGAAATAGCAATTCATAATCAAAACACACACATATTTGCCCAAACATGTAAGGTACATCCTCACACAAATGAGTGCACATATATCAAACCAAAATCACTAGTACATAAACGCAAAATTAATAGCAGTCCGCATTCAAAATAAGTCTTTGCCTTCACAAAATTGTCCACACGTGCACATACGTGCATACATATATCATTTGATACAGCAATAAGGGTACTATTACACCAACACAGGTGTATAAGATGCAAACATTCAAAAAGTGGCAGATCCCACGTACAGTGGGAATCGATGATATGCGAAGCATGAATAAAAATTGTTGATATGTCACTTCAAAATCAGCACAACGTTACGAGGTGGAGGTAAATGATACCGTACATGACTTCCGTGTCGTGATTATCATGTTTGAATGTGTCTTTTACCTTCGTCATCTACGCACGTCACGTGATACGAAATTTAGGATATGTGGGGCTAGCGAAACGGCTGCCCGCACGCTATAACCGTGGTATGTTGTCATGTTCGTACATGACACACATGTCTGGATTATCATGTTTGCAACAGTCATATATTTCGTAATTCATTGACGTCACGTAACAGCAAGTTTGGTATATGTGGCGCTAGCAAAACGGCCGCGAGTGCGTCACAAAGGGCCCAATATACTCCAATGTAGCGTTGACACGCGCGCACGCTGGGCACAGCGACGCTACGTTAGCAAAACGCGAGCACTCTGTAGTCTGACGCCAGGCGCGACCAGCTTTCATCGGCGCCGCCTGACGGCAACCGGCGCGGAATGCGACAAGCTGCATTTCGCGCCGGTGCCTTAGAGTAACATTACTCTATGCTGATGCGTTAACCAGATAGCACTACGTCTCCCTCTTGTCATGATGGGGAGAGGGGGGGCCGCCAGACGCGCATGAAACGTGCATGCGTCAAAGCAACGCAGCGCGGCGCGCACGTGCTCGACCGGCGCCTGGCATGGCAACGCCGGCATGAACGCGACAAAATGAACGCCTGCGAGCACGCGAACCACATCATGTCGAAATGTATTGGCACCTTGACTATGACATGTAGTCATAATTTCACATGAGGCGCATCAGACGATTATAACGTTTGCTCCAGTGACATACCTTCGTCATCCATTGGCGTCACGTACTACCGAATTTGGCATATGTGAAGCTCGCGAAACGGCCGCGAGCGCATCATGAGTGTGAAATGTAGTCAAGTTGTTTCATGGCACGCATGTCGCGCACGTGCTGGACCGGCGCCTGGCATGGCAACGCCGGCATGACGCGACAAAATGAACGCCTGCGAGCACGCGCACCACATCATGTCGAAATGTATTGGCACTTTGACTATGACATGTAGTCATATTTTCACATGAGACGCATCAGACGATTATAACGTTTGCTCCAGTGGCATAACTTCGTCATCCATTGGCGTCACGTTCTACCACATTTGGCATATGTGAAGCTCGGGAAACGGCCGCGAGCGCATCATGAGTGTGAAATAGAGTCAAGTTGTTTCATGGCACGCATGTCGCGCACGTGCTGGACCGGCGCCTGGCATGGCAACGCCGGCATTACGCGACAAAATCAACGCCTGCGAGCACGCGCACCACATCATGTCGAAATGTATTGGCACCTTGACTATGACATGTAGTCACATTTTCACATGAGACGCATCAGACGATTATAACGTTTGCTCCAGTGACATACCCTCGTCATCCATTGGCGTCACGTACTACCAAATGTGGCATATGTGAAGCTCGCGAAACGGCCGCGAGCGCATCATGAGTGCGAAATGTAGTTAAGTTGTTTCATGGCACGCATGTCCGTGATTATCATGTTTGGATGTGTCATTTACCTATGTCGTTCATTCACGTCACGTAATACCGACTTTGGTACGAGTGAAGCTAGCAAGCTGCCGCGAAAGCATCAGAAGCGTAGCATGTAGTCATGTTGTTACATAGCACGCATCTCATGTTTATCATGTTTTCACCAGTATCATACCTTTCTCATCCATTTACGTCACGCAATACCAAATTTGGTGTAGGTGAAGCTAGAGAAACGGCTGCTGGAGCATTATGAGCGTGGCATGTAGTCATGTTGTTACATGACACGCATCTCATGATTATCATGTGTGCATCAGTCACATACCTTCGCCATCCATTCACGTACCGTAATACCAAATTCGGTAAATGTGAAGCTAGCGAAATGGCCGGGAGCGCATCATGAACGTGGCAGGTGATCATGTTGTTACATGACACGCGTGTCATGGTTTTCATGTTAGGTTCAGTCACTTGTCTTCCCTATGCAATCATGTCATATTATATCAGTTTTGCAACATGTCATGTAAACGAAACCACCGCAAAAGCTGCACTAGCAATAAATTTAAATCATGACATTCATGACATACATGTCATGATTTTCATGCTATGACTAGTCAAATATGTTTTTCACACAGTCATGTTGTGCCATACCAAGTTACGCCAGATATCAGACTTGCGCGTCGGTGCACGGCGACTATCGATGTCCAAATCAGCGTACGCTGACTGAATCGCGACTGACGGCATCATTGTCTGGATCGGGACGTATGGCATTGTCTGGATCGGGACGTGCGGCACTGTCTGGATCGGGACGTGCGGCACTGACTGGGTCGGGACTCCTTGACCAGAAAGGGGAGTGGCAGATCGCAAGGCTTCCGCGTACGTACGACGGCGACTGTCAGTAGACACAGGAGCCGTTTCCGGATCAACCAACGTGGGCGGAAAACGATGGGCGTGCAGCACTTGCTGGACCTCGTCACGGATGACACTGGTGATAGAACCAACATCGATTTGCCTTGTCCCGTACATCTTTTCCATTTCTCCCCGGACGACAGATCGGATGATCTCGCGAATCCATTCGGGGCTCTTGCTCGCAGGGGTGGCGAAAATTTCGGGAGTTGAGGCAGCATTCACTTGATGGTCAAACAGACCAGACCGTTGGTGCAGTACTCGCTCCATTGTTGCCGCTTCAGTAAGGAACTCAGCAACACTTTTGGGGGGACTACGCACCAAACCAGCAAAAAGTTGTCCCTTCACACCACGCATCAGATGGCGCAACTTTTTTTCTTCTGCCATAGCGGGATCCGCTCGCTTGAAAAGCCGTGTCATGTCCTCGACGTACATCGAGACGGTCTCGTTGGGCATCTGGATGCGTGATTGTAGTGCACGCTCCGCCCGTTCACGGCGGTCGGGACTCCTGCAGGTCTCCAGGAGGCGACGCTGGAACTCGCGCCAAGATGTCAGAACATCATCCCTGTTCAAAAACCACGTCTTGGCACCGTCTTTTAGGCAAGTGTACACGTTCTGGAGCTTCGTGGCATCATCCCAGTAATTGATCGCTGCGACACGTTCGAACTCACTCAGCCAGTCGTCAACATCTTCATGCTGCTCTCCGTTAAAGGGGCTAGGCATGAGCGGGTTCTGGACGGTGCAGTAGATTGGCGTGGAAGGTGTCGGAGCTTGGACGGGATCTTGTGTCGAAGTCATAGTCGCTGCGTCAGTGGTTGGTGTCTCAGGCGGTAGGCCTCGTTGGCGGCGGCTTACTCTATGAACAGGAGTGTCCACGGGTGTAGGGCTTGTGTTCCGGCTGCTGGACGGGGTCTTGGGCTTCGGGTGGATCGTGAGACGTTGTACCCAGAAACTCCACCAGTCTTGTCACGTTACTCACGACAAACTTGATACAATGGGCTCGTTTAGTTGACTAGCCAAGCAGCGGCTCGGAGAGATCGTCTTTGTCCTCCTTCACTCTTCGATCTCACCCAAGCATACTATGTGGCAATATATATATATATATATATATATATATATATATATATATATATATATATATATATATATATATATATATATATATATATATCGTTTGACGCTACAAAATGGAGACACGTCATGGTCCAGATGCCATGCGTTTATTCTAATGCACGCGCACTTCCTCTTCGTCGGCTTCTCCTAGAATCACCTTGTTAATGCGTCACACTTCCCCCTCCCCTCTAGAAAGTCTCAGTTCAGAAGGTTCAAAAGGAATGCCGCCATTTGCTAACATGCACAATGTCAGAGTTTCTACGTAAGGGTAGCACGAAGCGGTTGATCTCGTAGTTCACTGTTGATACCTTGCGTGGAATCTGGTAGGGTCTTTCCATGAGGGAACTCAATTTGCCGTTGTTGGGATGCCATGGTGTCTGGTAAAGGACAAAGTCACTGACTTGGAACTCAATCGGAAGACGTTTTCTATCATAAATGACTTTGTTCTTATTGTAGTAGGTGATAGAATTGGTAACTGCAGTTTTTTGAGCTTCTTCGACAGTTTCTTCTCGTTGTTCCAATACAGTAGGATAATATGGAATTCCATACATCAGGAAGGAAGGTGCGTAGCCGGTCACTTCGTGGCGTGTTCTGTTGTACTCGTCAATTACCTCCGGAAGCAGCTTTGTCCAAGACCTCTGTGGTTCGTCATTGATCTTACATTTAAGTCTCGTTACGATAGTCTGGTTTGTCCGCTCGTTCATGCCGTTGCATTGTGGATGATGCGATGAGGTGAATAGTTGGTATATACGATTATGTTTTAAAAACTGCTTGAATTTTCCTGCGGTAAATCCTGTTCCACGATCGAAAAGAAGCTTCCGTAGTTTTCCAGAAGAAAAATTGTTTTTAAGCATGAAATGTATGCGTCGCTGTTTTCACTTTTATGAGCAAACGCCCATACGTAGCGAGTCGCATGATCAATAACCAAGTGTATAAACCTTTTTGACGAGCCATATCCAGAAAATCCTCCAATGGTGTCTATTGCAAAGAGGTCGAAGGGCTCTTCAGCTGGAGGCAGTGATTCAAGCGTCCCAAACTATTTTGTTTTCGTCTTCTTGAATCTCTGGCTTGTATCACAATGCCGAATGTAAGTGAAAACATCGGTTACTATATGCGGCCAATAATATTGCGGAGACAGGAGTGATAGCGTCTTCTTCACTCCGACATGCCCAAAATGCTGATGTGCATTCTTCAGAATGGTTGGGCGTAGTTCATGGGGCACGTATATTTTCCGTAGTCCTTTTCTTTTAACGATGATGATGTTATTTTCCAATGAGTGCGTTCCTTTTGGACGCTCATTGTTGCATCGCTGAAGGTCGTCGTGTGATAGAAGATTAATTATTGGGGCTCTGGAGAGCGCATCTGCTTCGGCATTACTTGCGCCCTTTTGATGTTTGATATTCACATCATACATTGAAAGTTTTAAAGACCACCGGAAGAGACGACCTTGAGTATTTTTAACATTCTTCAGCCACTGTAGTGCAGAGTGATCTGTTACAACAGTGAATGACTTTCCATGAAGGTAGCAATGCCATTTATCAATGTAATCTACAATGGCAAGACATTCTCTTTCTGTAATAGCATAGTTCACCTCGTGCTTAAGTAGTTTGCGGGAATAGTAAGCAACAGGATGTTCTTTGCCTTTGTCATCAGGTTGTTTCAGCACTGCACCAATGCCTTCGCCAAATGCGTCACAGTACACAGTACATGGCCTTGAAGGGTCGTATATGCGAAGCACCGGTTTTTCAGTTATCTGCTCCTTCAGTTCACGAAAGGCTTGCTCGCATGCCTCTGTCCAGACCCACTTGCTGCCTTTGTAGAGTAGTTTTGTGAGTGGAAGAGCGATATCGCTGAAGTGGGGGATGTACTGACGGTAGGTGTTTACAGTGCCCAGAAAACGCTGGAGATCTTTTTCTCGTTTTGGTGTCAGAAATTTTAGTATGGCAGCCACATTACTTTGCTAAGCTGTCACTGTTCCTTGCGAAATTTTGTGGCCCAGGTATTCAATGCTGCAGCGTGCAAATTAGCACTTTTTTCGTTTGAGTTTTACGTTCTCGCATTTGCGAGCTTTCAATAGCGCCTCAAGGTGTCGTATATGATCATTAAATGTCTCTGAGTATACGATCACAACGTCAAAGTATTTAATAACATTGGTGAGCTGATGTTTCGCTATTATTGATTTTATGGCTCTTTCAAATGTAGCTGGAGCGTTCTTCAACCCAAACGGCATTACCAACCACTCAAAATGACCATCAGGCGTGACAAATGCAGTTTTCTGAACATCGTCAGGATGCATTTGGACATGCCAGTATACCGACGTTACGTCGTACGTAGTGAAAAACTCTGCCTTTCCCAAGTGGTCAAGAATATCATCTATACGTGGAATTGGTTGAAAGTCGGGTACCGTTATGGCATTGAGTTTCCGGTAGTCAATACATAGAAGAGTACGTCCTTCACCTTTCTTTTCTGCTAGCATGACAGGTGCGGCGTAGGGCGATCATGAAGGCCTCACAACACCTTGCTTGAGGAGAGCGTTTACTTGTTTGCTGATCTCCACTTTGTCTGCCTGTGAACATCGGTATGGTGCTCGACGAATAGGGACAGCATTGGTAAGTGCGATCCTATGTTTCTCAGTAGTGATGCACCCAATATCTGTCTGAGATTTCAAAAATATCTTGCCATATTTGCTGAAAAGGTAGTCGAGCGCCGCAGACTTATGCTCTGATAAGTTTACTGAAGTCAGGGTTCGCATCAGCGGGGCTTGAATGGTTTTCTTTTCATTGTGATGCGGAAGGTCCATACTCTTCACGTGCTTGTGTCACTGACTTGCTTTCCAGATTTACAGAAAGATTGAAGTATGAAGCGCTGTCTAGGCCAAGAATTAATTGCGTTCTCATGCCTCGCACCACATGTGCATCAACTTTCTTCATGACGTTCCCAATTTGTAACTGAATGTTTACGCAACCCAAAGTTCAAATGCTTGATGCAACTTGCTGAACCATGATGCTGGAGTCTCTCATCAACTGAAGTTTCAACTGTTTGTACACATCCTCGCTGATACAAGTATTTGTTGCTCCTGCATCGAGACTTGCATTTACTGGCTTTCCGTTGATGAGAGCACTAAAGTATATTAATGAAACTCTGGGTCGCCCTCCTCGTTTCCCCGTTCAGTATCAATAGCGGACACATTGCCGTGGCGCGGACATTCGTTGTGCCAGTGAAACTGTCGTGGGAAACCAGCAGCTGAGCAGTATATACATTCGTTTTGCGGGGCATGCGGTGGAGGAGTTATTGTCGGTTGCTGCGGTCTGCTGAAGAGACGTGGAGCTCTTGATTCGATACTAGCGTTACAAGTAAAGGAAACTCCTCTCACCCGTTTTAAAGATGTCTCGACCCGTTGAGCAGCGGTGAGCCACTCTAATGACGAGTTAAAAGACAGTCCGGCGAGCGCCAGTTCCACATCAGGAGGAACACCATCAGTCAGTCCAGAAATGATGTGGCACTCTTTCAGGTCAGCCAAGGAACCCAGTCGCTTTTTCTCGTCGTAGTAGTCCTTGATGGTCTGCCCTCCTTTAGTCGGTAGTGAATAAAACGGTAGGCATCTCCGTCAGTCGTAGCAAAGCGGGCTTGCATGTCACGCTTGATATCGTCGCAAGTTGTCTCGCCGTTGCGAAAATCTCTGTCAGGTACCACTTGAACGCTTCCCCTTCAATGTATTCGTTGAAGTGACTGACCCGATCGCAGGTGAGTCCATGACACCTCGGCTGACTTCATGTCGAAAAGAAGAAGCCATTTGTCGATGGGGACGTCTTCTGGTGTTCCCTTGAACTTCTGTACGTTGAGTGGAGGCTTTGGCTTAGCCATGGCACGTTGATGAGGTCGATCCTGTCGACTTGTGTGACGCTACAAAATGGAGACACGTCGTGGTCCAGATGCCATGCGTTTATTCTAATGCACGCGCACTTCCTCTTCGTCGGCTTCTCCTAGAATCACCTTGTTAATATGTCATATATACATATACATTATATATATATATATATATATATATATATATATATATATATATATATATATATATACATATATATATATATGGGGGGAGAGGCATAATTATCACTCTGCGCAAAGTTTGTGTGAGAAATTTCTAGATTATAGTGAATAGTAAAAATGAACCAGATTGAAAGTGCGGCATTAACGCTCACACTTACTCTGGAATACATATCAATAGCAGAAGTTCTGCAAGTAAAACATTACATCCTTGACTCCCATTTTCGGAAGTGTTTGAGCCCTTGACGTCAACATACATTATTCGCATTTACTAGCACTGTCAAATTGATTATTCCAGCTTACAGTGTAAGTGAAAGAAATCATCAGAGCAATGTACTCAAGTATATATGACAGACTTGTTTTTTTTTCATAACTATGGTTCCCCATTATAACTGGCATTATTATAGTCGTTTCTGATTGTCACTGCATGTTAAGCATTCACTCTAGGCCTGTGCAAATGTTCAAGAGATTTGAATATCTTAACAAATATTACAGTATTATAATTCACTTTGCAAGAATTTACTATTTTTGGAATTTAAGTGTAAAAATGAATTAATTAATTTTACCACATGTAACCCACTAAGAAGTTCGTTTCTCTTTAGCATAGAGTAGTTGACCTCTAAACCTGTAAGAGCCGGTAAAGAAAAAAATTTGCACTGCCACTTAGCCACACTTCTAAGGTTAAGTACCTATGACCCACTTCATTTTTTTCTCCTTTACCTTATAAGACAGAGGTCTCAAACTCACCTGACCTACAGGGCCGCAGTTGTGCAGTTTATTCCCACGTGGGCAGAACAGTCGACATCAGAGTGGCGAAGCGAAGAGATATGGCTCTAAATGGGTCACATCTGGGCACCAATTGCAAAAGGGAGTGGTCTTGTTTCGGGATTGCGTTTCAACACATGGTGACTGCATGAGGTCTTTTACAATGCAATGGTTGTAGCAGCTTACCTGAAGAAAGTATAAGATACTCACAATGGGCAAAAAAACATTAGTGGGATGGCCCAGTCGGCGTGCCGTCTGTGGCCAGAGGCGAGCGACCACATGCCGACTGTTCCACTTTCACGTGGTCTTGTGGTTGCAATGGCGAAGCTCCGAGTGAGTGCATTGGTGGCATCTCTCCATAGCGTATCATGTGGTGGGATGTCACGCCTGCTACACTTGTGCTCCGGCGGCTCAATGTAACTGGGACTTGATGATTGACCTTTCGAGACATAGTGCAGTAAAGCCTGTGCTATATTAATGTGGGTACCATTTAGAGTACTGAAAAACCTCATTTGTTATGAAGCACTAACAGCTGAGGCACATTGGCTTGATGTCTGGCAATGCTTTGTTGCCACTAGCGAAGAAATATCTGCATCAATTTCTTGTGTTGTGACGACCCGCATTGTCGATTGCGGGTGTTTATCCATCAGCTGTGACCGAAGTGCCATCTTGCACACCTTGAGCAGAGCTGCTCGCACAAGTATGTGCTTACGAAAATGGCGAACCATTTGATGTAGCACCGGGCAGGATGAATGAACTCGTAAAAATCTGGACTCTCACGTCTTGAAACTTCTGCTTTAACGGAATGTTAGTGTGCAGCTTTAGAAATGCTATCTGTAACTGAAACGTGGTCTCACCCACCAGCACTAAAAAGGGCAAAGGGCAAGTTTGAAAATTATCAATGGGGCTGGCGACGTCTTTAAAGTGCCTTTCGAATTCTCTTTGGAGATAGTGCAGGAGATCAGAGAAGTTATCACATGATTCTTTACCCACGTTCTTTAGCGGCTTGAGCACAGGAAAATGGTCAAACATCTAAAGTCTCATTTGATACTCTGATGGCTGCAACTTGGATTGGAAGGCTCTAGTGCCGTTATGCATAGTTCTGTGGGCTTTCCCCAAAGTTTAGCATTCACGCGGTTCAATTAATCAGTGATATCTGTGAGGAATGCAAGAGATTGGAGTTACTTCTTGTCACAAAGCTCACCCGTGGCTCTGTTTTTGACTTCCTGAGAGCGTCGATTACCTCGCGAAGAAAAAAAAATTGCTGCGTCCCTCTTCTACAACTCAGCCACTGCACCTCTGTATGATACAAAATTTCATCATATTGCCACAAGTGTTTCTTATTTCCCTTTTGCTGTATTTGCTTCATGCCCACTTTAGCAATGCTCAGTGCAAACTGCACCTCAGGGTTCGAGAAGCTTCACCATTGTAGTTAGTACTCAAACCCCATTATAACGAAGTTGCATTTTACGCTAAAATAAATTATATTCAAAAATTTGTTATAAGGGTTTATTCCTGACACTATATTTATTGCAAGGCTATTTTTTATTTACTGCGTTACAAGTAAAATTTTGTTATATGCGGTTTCATTATAGCGAAGTCGTAGTATTGATAGTTCTTTTTTTAACATTGCGCACAAGACACGAACACTTGAGCTGCTGGTAACGACCAGTGATAAGGCTGGAAAATGTGATGAGTGATGTATATAAAATGTTCAACGATGCATGGTTAAAAATGGGGCAAGGACACGAGACACAAAGGAAGAATACTCATGGACCCAAATATCATTGTGGGTGAACGTGGTTTCAACAGTGCCCAGTTTTTTCATGACTGACGTTCTCTTCAGCAGAGCAACAAATTCACGCTTCAAGTTCCCTGCGTTGTTTTGTTTAGTAGCTTTACCGCATTTTTAAGTTGATAAACTAGTAATAATAACTACAATTCGTTAAGCAGACGCCGTGAATACAGTGGGCAGGCCACACAGCACGAATGAATTCAAGTGGAGGGGGCTAAGCGCCCTTTCTATTGGCTGAGAGGCCTGTAGCCTCCACAGTGATGAAGGAAACTTCTGAAACAGAGTACAGAGGACCTTTCATCACTCCACACACCCTTGATGCATCCTTTTTTTTCTTTCCCTGCTCGACTTCTCGTTAGTTCGCTCCACGTTCTACCCTCCTCCTTCGTTACGGCTTTATCCCAGATGGTGTACCTCTGTTGACTGGCACGGTCGTTTCCTCGCTTATCTGGGCCGGATAATAAACTGGTCTTTCATCTCAGGTATTTTGCAATAAGCAATATGCGCACTTGTGGAGTTCCATTGAACACTAAACAGGAGTAAGAAACGACTGCATTATAGCCTGTCGTTCACTATAAGCAGTTGCACTGCAAGTAGTCCAAACTCGACCGGCATGGAATGTAATGATGCTGAGTTCTGCTTCATTTAGCCATTGTAGTTTTCTCAAATTGAGTTTCGCTACTTGGTGCTAGGGCGATGGCGTAGTGGTTAGAACATCCGCCTCGCATGCAAGAGGTCCGTGGTTCAAATCCCGGTACCGCGCAGTTCCCAACCGGATTAAAAAAAAATCCGCGTGTTGATGGAACTGCATTAAGAGGCCTGGGGTGCGGCCTCACCGGCAAACACCGCCGAGAACGCACTCCCTCACCAGAGAAGGATTGGCCACCCTGGTGCAGTATCTGGCCACTACCTCCCACATGCTTACGTCAAATAACTCACGGCCCTCAGTCCCCAGCAGCTGCGAAGCAACTGACCACGGCGGCGGTCAGATCTGCAACGCAGCAGAGGGTGCTAAGAATCTCTGGATCCGGACAGGCCGCCATTGGAACCTGAACTTGGCAACGTTTAATGCTAGAACCTTATCTAGTGAGGGAAGTCTAGCTGTACTATTCGAGGAGCTAGAGGGTCTTAAATGGGATATAATAGGGCTCAGTGAGGTTAGGAGGACAGATGAGGCCTATACGGTGCTACAGAATGGGCACGTCCTTTGCTACAGGGGCTTGGCAGACAGAAGAGAACTGGGAGTGGGGTTTCTAATTCACAGAAACATAGCTGGCAACATAGAGGAATACTATAGCATTAATGAAAGGGTGGTAGGTATCGTAATTAAACTGAATAAAAGATACAAGATGAAGGTAATACAGGCTTACGCGCCTACATCCAGCCATGATGACGCTTCAGTTGAAAGCTTCTATGAAGACGTGGAATCGGCAATGAGTAAGGTAAAAACACAGTATACTATAGTGATGGGCGACTTTAATGCAAAGGTAGGGAAGAAGCAGGCTGGAGACCAGGCAGTCGGAGATTATGGCATCGGTACTAGAAACGCCAGAGGAGAGCTACTAGTAGAATTCGCAGAACGCAATAATTTACGGATTTTGAATACCTTCTACCGAAAACGAGAAAACCGCAAGTGGACATGGAGGAGCCCTAATGGCGAAATAAGAACGAAATAGACTTTATAATGAGTGCACACCCTGGAATCGTGCAGGATGTGGAAATGATTGGCAAGGTACGATGCAGTGACCATAGAATGGTACGGTCTCGAATTCGCCTAGACTTGAAGAAGGAACGACAGAAACTGATACGCAAGAAGCCAATCAATCAGCTAGCACTGAGAGGGAAGTACAGGAATTCAGAGTGTCGCTGCAGAACAGGTACTCGGCTCTTAGTGAGGAAACCAACCTTAGCGTAGATACAATGAATGATAATCTGACGAGTATCATTACGGAGTGTGCAGTGGAAGTTGGAGGCAGGGTAGTTAGACAGGACACTGGCAAGCTTTCCCAGGAAACGAAGAACCTAATTAAGAAGCGTCAAACCATGAAAGTGTCAAGTACAACAGACGAAATAGAACTAGCAGAGCTTTCGAAGTTGATTATTAGACGTAAAGTATGCGATGTGAGAAGGTATAACATGGAGAGAATTGAACACGCTCTGAAAAACGGAGGAAGCTTCAAAGCAGTGAAGAGGAAACTTGGAATAGGCAAAAGTAGGATGTATGCACTAAGGGACAAAGAAGGCAAAATAACTACCAATATGGATAGGATAGTTAAAATAGCGGAGGAGTTTTACAGAGATCTGTACAGTAGCCGAGACAACCACGACCTTAATAATATAAGAACTAGCAGTAACCCAGACGACACCCCACCAGTAATGATAGAAGAAGTCAGAAAAGCTTTGGAGAGCATGCAAAGAGGCAAAGCTGCTGGTGAGGATCAGGTAACATCAGATCTGCTGAAAGATGGAGGACAGATTGTGTTAGAAAAACTAGCCACCCTGTTTACGAGGTGTCTCCTGACGGGAAGGGTACCAGAGTCTTGGAAGAACGCTAACATCATCTTAATACATAAGAAAGGAGATGACAAGGACTTGAAGAATTACAGGCCGATCAGCTTGCTCTCTGTAGTGTACAAGCTATTTACAAAGGTAATTGCTAACAGAGTAAAGAAAACATTAGAATTCAATCAACCAAAGGAACAAGCAGGATTTCGAACAGGCTACTCAACAATCGACCACATTCATACTATCAATCAGGTAATAGAGAAATGCTCAGAGTACAACCAACCCCTATACATAGCCTTCATAGATTACGAGAAGGCGTTTGATTCAGTAGAAATATGAGCCGTCATGCAAACACTGCGGAATCAGGTCGTAGATGAAGTATATATAAACATTCTGGAAGAAATCTACAGGGGATCAACTGCTACCATAGTGCTTCATAAAGAAAGCGACAGAATACCAATCAAGAAGGGTGTAAGGCAGGGGGACACAATTTCCCCAATGCTATTTACCGCGTGCTTACAGGAGGTTTTCAGAAGCCTAGAATGGGAACAGTTAGGGATAAGAGTCAATGGAGAATACCTTAGTAACCTGCGCTTCGCCGATGACATTGCATTGCTGAGTAACTCGGGGGACGAATTGCAACTCATGATTACGGAGTTAGACAAGGAGAGCAGAAAGGTGGGTCTTAAAATTAATCTGCAGAAAACTAAAGTAATGTACAACAACCTCGGCAAGGAGCAGCGCTTCGAGATAGGTAATAGTGCACTTGAAGTTGTAAAAGACTATGTCTACTTAGGGCAGGTAATAACCGCAGAGCCGAACCACGAGATTGAAGTAACTAGAAGAATAAGAATGGGGTGGAGCACATTCGGCAAGCACTCTCAAATTATGACAGGTAGATTGCCACTATCCCTCAAGAGGAAGGTATATAACAGCTGTATCTTGCCGGTACTTAGCTACGGAGCAGAAACCTGGAGACTAACAAAGAGGGTTCAGCTTAAATTGAGGACGACGCAGTGAGCAATGGAAAGAAAAATGGTAGGTGTAACCTTAAGAGACAAGAAGAGAGCAGAGTGGATTAGGGAACAAACGGGGGTTAAGGATATCATAGCTGAAATCAAGAAGAAGAAATGGACATGGGCAGGGCATGTAGCGCGTAGACAGGATAACCGCTGGTCATTGAGGGTAACTGACTGGATTCCCAGAGAAGGGAAGCGGGTTAGGGGGAGACAGAAGGTTAGGTGTGCAGATGAGATTAAGAAGTTTGCGGGTATAAATTGGCAGCAGCAAGCACAGGACCGGGTTAACTGGCGGAACATGGGAGAGGCCTTTGTCCTGCAGTGGACGTAGTCAGGCTGATGATGATGATGATATATATATATATATATATATATATATAGTAGGAAGTTTATTGACGGACAATCGGCGATGATTCACGACAGGGCCAGTCAAGCCAGTCAATGCGGGAGCCAACTTTCTGCTCTCTGCACGACCTAACAGCTGGTTGACAGGCCTTGAGGCCCTGCACGTTGACAATGCCGCGGCCTCTACGGCGCATGTCCGAAGATGGTTCGGTGGATTCGATTATGTAGTTTACAGGGGAAGTGCGTTTCACGACTAGGTAGAGGCCTTCATAATCGGGCAATAGTTTTGAAGCTACGGCAGTTGCAATGGTAGGGATCGAGAGCCAGACGAGCGCTCCAAGGAGAAACGTGAGCGTAGTAGTGCGGGCGTCAGTGCGATTTCTCTTCTGCCACTCTTGATCATATGCAGTAAAGATCTGTAAGCTCTCGACACTCTTCACCAAGCTTGGCTGTAGCAGAAATAAGCGCACAATCAGACGGATATGGCTTGTAAGGCAGTGTAGCGTCATCATCATCGCCATTCATCATCATCGTCATTTTTATAGCCACCGCACTGCACCTCTTGTGCAGCTCATGCCACAGCTCAAGGCGCGAGTGGGGTAGATCGGGCTCATGCTCCTCGCGGTTTGGACGCTGCAGCCGCTGCTGCTGCTCCGCTTCGGCAATCACCTTTGATGATAAAGTGGCGAGAGAACAAAAAGACCACGTTGGCGGCCGTCCCGTCTTTGTTTCTCACTACATTTGAGACCCTGAGAACACGCGCTTCGCCGAGCGGCCCACTGCCGTGCTTCCACATCTCTGCCCTCCAGTTCCGCCGTTTCACCCGGTCTGCCCCCGAGCGTGGTTTATGCGGCTCGATGCCATTCTCACAATCAATGGCGTCAAGGCACATCCGATGATGCACTCTGTCCTGCTGGACGCCCTCCCGGTTGAAGTGCGTCATGTAGCCGCCTAGTCGTCCTCCAGCCCGCAATCCTTCGACAACCTCTGCGCTGCGGTGCTCGCCTTATACGTTGAAACCTACCGCCCGCTTCCGGGGAGCCGCAAGTTCCAGGTTTCTCCTCCGCCCAATCGAGTGGTTCCTGACGGCCAGCAGCCTTACCTTGACCACGACCTCACCACTCCTGCTACGACTCCTTCTACCTCAGATCCGGTCACAGGAACCTTCAATCCTGCACCCGACCACGACGACAAGGTAGAAGACGCTCACACTTCTCCTGACTTCACCACCGAGAGCGGCGTTGCATTGGCACCCACGTACAAAGGTTCATCGCAGGTGCCTGCCACATGCACGATTTCCACGACATCAACGGCATGCGTCACCTCTGCGCCACCAGACACCACGACGGCTACCTTGCCGCACGCCTCGGAGTCTGGTCCCGAGATATTTCCGCCTATTATTGACACTCGATCTCGGAGCTACCACAGTCGACATTATCTAATGAACATGATCTTTCATCAACCTTGGCAATCAGCGCATTCTGCAAGCAGCCACTACCATCTACCTTGACGTCTCCCGTAGCTGAAGTTCCTGCCCGCGACATGCTATGGCAGAACTTCCCAGATGCTGCTATGAGGACCAAAGACCAGATGACAGGTTCGCCAACGGCAGAGCAGCCAGCACATTCTGTAACTGCCACGCAGTCGGACATCCACCAGGCTTCCCCGACGAGCATGGGTGCACCAGCCAACTCTCCGATAGAGCCCACACCTTCCGGATCTCATGACCAACCTCTGGAGCCTTGGAAGGGCGACTCTACAACGCAACAATGTGCCTTGAAATCATACATGACCCTCATCACGACCCAGGCGACTACCACCTTTGCGCGGTACATCGGCAGACCGGTCACAGTGCACCTACCTGTCTGCCCTGACTTCCATGCGCTATTTCGACCATGGCGTTTCCACGCCCGTCGACTCAGTCACCTGTGCCTGCATGTCCGCCACACTGCAACGCTCAGGTAGGCGTTGCATCGACGGCTACGTCCGCACCAGAACGGCCAGCCCACTGCTCCTTGTCAACAGCCATATCGGCGCCATGTGCGCTGTTGGAGACACCGCCGCATCCTTTACATTTCAGTAGTCAATCGTACTGATTCGCTTCAATGCATATCACCATCTCGTCACCATCACCAGCTCGGCTTTTTCGACGCCCTCCCACAGCTCCACCTGTGGGTACCTTTGTCAGCCGTGCATGCTCGAAGCACCGGGTGTGCTCTCGAGTGATCCCGCCAAGTCACCGTGGGACGCGCGTGTTTATGGCGACAGCGACTCGGCGCTTTCACCTTCGCCCGCTGCGTTTCTCCCAGTATCGCCCGACAGAGACCCACTGGTTGCCGATTTTCCCTTCCCGTTGACGACCTGGACTACTCACGGACCCCGTTTTGCTTGGCGAACCAAACTCACTTGTATATACGCTCTCATCGTTTTTCATTTTGGCTTCATTTCTGCGGGGGGGGGAGGGTAATCTGCAGCGTCATCATAATTGCCATTCGTCACCATCGTCATTTTTCTAGCCACCGCGCTGCACCTCTTTTGCAGCTCATGCCACAGCTCGAGGCGTGAGTGGGGTAGATCGGGCCCACTTGCATGGCGGTTTAGACGCTGCAGCAGCCGCCACTGCTCCACTTCGACAAATCGCCTGTGATAGTGAAGTGGCAAAGAACGACATGACCACGTTGGCCGCCGTCCCGTCTTCCTCTCTCGCTACTGAACGACACGACCACGTTGGCCGCCATCCCGTCTTCCTCTCTCGCTACAGAAGTATCGCGTCGATTATGTGTGACGGGTGCCTTCCATACAAAAAAAGAAAGGTGAAAATGTAGTACTGCTCTGAGGGGCGGGTTATATGCGTTAGTGACGAATAGTAGAATGGCATCTCATTTTGTGTGATCAGTGGTGACGTACTTGGAGAGGAAGTCGCCGAGCGTACGGTTGAAGCATTCGGTGAGGCCATTCGCCTGCGGGTGATAAGCAGCAGTTTAGCGGTGAACAACGTGGTACTCTTTGAGAATGGCTCCGACGACTTCAGACAGGAAGACACGGCCTCGATCACTGAGCAGTTCCTGGGGTAGACCGTGTCACTGCATGAATCACTGGAGAAGGTAGGAGGCCACGTCGCTTGCTGTAGTCGAGGGGAAAGCTTTCGGCGTATCGCGTGGGGTGGTCTACAACGACGATGCACCAGCGGTTACCATTCGACGTTAGTGGAAGTGGACCATACGAATCTCTGCCAACGCGTCTAAACGGCCTGGCACTGCAAGGTAGAGGTGACAGATCTACCGGCGACAGGTGCGTTGAAGTTTTCCGGCGCTGGCAATCTATGCAGGAGTGAAATAGTTTCTACTCGTAGTGGTACATACAGCGCCAACAGTACCGTTGGCGAATGCGCTGGTAATTCTTCGATACCCAGGAGTGCGCATATTGAGCATCAGAATGAAAAAACTCGCATATGTCAGAGCGTAGACTTCGCGGTATGACCAGTAGCCAATAACGGCCGTCTCCGTTGTAATTGCCTCGGTGGAGGAGGTCGTCGAGAACGGCGAGATGATGGGCTTGACAACGCAACGCGCGAAAGGGTGGAGTGAATGAATCAATCAGCAAGTCTATCAGTGTGGCAATCCGTTGATCCTTGCGCTTTTCAGTAGCAACGGTATGAATGTTGATGAAAAAAAAGCAAGGTGAGACGCTGAGTAGTGGGCATTGTCGTCAGGCAAGGGAGAGTGCGACACTGCATCGGCGTCAGCATGTTGCCTTCCTTTGTGGTATAGCATGCGAGTGTTGTAGTCTCGCAGGTGAAGTGCTTACCGGGCGAGATGGTCTGAGGGATCCTTCAATGGCGACAACCAGCATAGTGCGTGATGATTGGTGACGACATCAAATGGGTGACCATAGAGATAAGGTCGGAACTTCGTAAGGGCCCAGACGATCACCAGACATTCTTTCTCAGTGACAGTGTAATTAGTCTCAGCATATGTAAGTGAGTCGCTTGCATACGCCACGTCATACTCCGGGTACCCTGGTTTGCCTGCACAAGGACAGCGCCGAGGCCAACACGACTGGCATCCGTGTGTACCTCTGTAGGGGAAGTAGGGTCTTAGTGGAAGAGGATGGGAGGCGACCTCAACAAACGACGGAGCGAAGTGAAATTGTCGTCGCACTGCGGTGACCACGAATGGAGAGGCCTGTTACTTCAGAGGAGCTTCATCAGTGGTGATATCATAGTCGCGAAGTTTCGGATGAATCGCTGAAAGTAGGAAGACAGTCCTACGAAACTGCGCAGTTCCTTGACAGATGTCGGCTTGGAAACTCAGTCACGGCCTGAAGCTCTGCTGAATTAGGGAGAATTCGGCCTTTGGACACGACGTAGTCGAGTATTGTCAGCTGTCGAGCTGCAAATCGTCACTTCTTGAGATTCAGCTGGAGACTTGCGTCACTCAGACGCATCAAAACACGCCGCATGCGTTAAAAATGCTTGGAGAAGTCCAGAGCGAAAATGATGACGTCATCGGAGTAGCACAGGCTTGTGTGACATATCAGGTCACGCAGAACGGTGTTCATTATGCGCTTGAAAGTGGCGGGCGCATTTGTTAGCAACCTCGCCGCGGTGGTCTAGTGGCTAAGGTACTCGACTACTCAACCACAGGTCACGGGATTGAATCCCGGCAGCGACTGCTGCGTTTTCAGTGAAAGCGGGAATGTTGTAGGCGCATGTGCTCAGATTTGCTTGCCCGTTAAAGCGCCCCAGGTGGTCGAAATTTTCGAAGCCCTCCACTGCGCTGTCTCTCACAATCTCGTGGTGGGTTTGGGATGTTAAACCTCACATATCAATCAATCAATCAGCTTTTCACAGCACAAGCGACATGACGTCTAAGTCGTACAAACCATTGGGGGTGACAAAAGCGGTTTTCAGTCAAGCGTCCTCAGCCATAGGTACTTGCCAGTACAGAGAGCGCCACTTGAGAATTAAACGATTTCTGCTCCTTGCAGGCTGTGAATCGCGTCATCTATCCGCGGTAGTGGGTACATGTCCTTATGAGTGATCTTGTTAAGGCGTATGTAGTCCACACAGAACAACACAAAACCGTTCTTCTTCATGATGAGAACTCAAGAGACGTCCAAGGGCTGTGAGAGGGTCGAATAACATCGCGGCGAAGCATGTCGTCGACTTGCTTGCTGATTACACGGCATTCTGTTGGAGATACGCGTTACGGACGTTGCCGCAGTGGTGGTTGTGCACCTGTGTCTATGTGATGCGTAACGGTGGATGTGCGGCCAAGCGAAGGTTGAGCGACATCGAAAGAAGAGCGGAATTATTCCAACAGGCCCAGAAACTGGGATGGCTGGCCCGGCGTAAGCTTGTCGGGAATTGAGAAAGCGAATACATCAGCGGATGAAGGAGCAATTGTACAAACAGCCCTGAGCGCACTGGAACTTGGGTAGTGCGTGTCATCGCGTTGATCACAACTTTTGCGTCTTCGATGGGTTTCCCGCTGCCGAAACAATTCTTTCGCATCAACGTAACTCTGTACGGGGAGGAGTTCAGAAGAAAAATGGTGGTGCTGCCATGTGTGACTTGCACAGTCGCGAAAGGAACTAGTGAGCCGTTTCTCATAAAAAAACACGATGAGACGGCGAGAGGAATGCAGCGCTGTCGGAAAGACTTGCGCAGTTGACCGACACCACCATGTACGAGCTTGCAGGTATTTGCGTGTCGTCTCTGACGAGTACCTTGCTTGCAGTCGATGCACTGTCGGCCGGAGTCAAAGAAGAGAATAGTGAGAGCTCTATTTCAGCTGGTGCGCAATGAATGACGGCGTCGTGACGGGAAAAAAAATCTCATCCTGTGGTGACGTCGTGAGAGCATGCTGTAATTATGATTAATTTGACGGCATACGTCACATCCTGATTCATGAGTCAGGCTGCTGTGCGCATCGCTGTAGGATGAACGCTTTGGACCCTGGCTGTACGGAGGAAGAGCCCGGAAAGTGGCTGGGTCGATTTGCGCAGTATTTGGCTAAATTTACGTCTGTGCCGGATACAGCGGCTCCAGTATCTACAAGGGCAGATGCGTGAACACCATCCGCAAGCACGTCTGTCACGTTCCAAAAGCTTCTGTGAGGGCTTTGGCAGTTCGGCAGCGTCGCAGCCCTTGCCTCGATGATTGCGATGACTAGTTTTCCTGGTCGCCTGCGGGTGGACGTGGCCGCATCCTCGGCGACAGTAATCGACGTCGCGGAGATGTGAACGGCGGGTAGACGGAGCGGGGTGAGACCACGGTCACATAGACGGCGGTTGACCATAATAGGGAGTTTTAGTGCTCGGTACGCAATCTCTTCGGGCGTTGCGGGCTTTGGAGCGCGCGGCGCTGCGTGCCCAACCCATACCCAACCGGAATGCCTTTTAGTTGGCGCCACGGTGGCACGCACGCAAATGCAAGCCGCACGAAGTTCACACGCGCTCGCAGAGCCATAGCGTCTTGTCGCGTAAGTAATATTTAAGTCTTTTTATGATTCAAAATGTTAAATTAAACATACATAGTGATAAGGACACTTTTTTATTCTGTGCAGAAATCTGGTATACGCAAAAAAGTGAAAAATACGAGGTTACTGTACCGTTAGTGTCGACACTTTGTGACACTTCGTGCAACCGCAGTCATTAACATGTTATCTTACGCGTAATGTTCTTGAAGTGAAAATGAATAAAAAGGTTACTCATTTGTAATATGGTCGCTGCACAGTTTTTGCACCAGATGTACAATGCACAATGTCTCTGCAATAACAAAGTTGTGGGTGCCTCTTTCACTATGGCCGCGCTAGATGGCGTCACCTATTCAGCTGGTCGGGGGCTGGCATATGCCTTTTATTTTCTATGTTTCAGGCCATTCTAGCTTTGGAAATCTAGCTGAAACCGTGTAATCGCTATAAGTGCTCGCACTTTGGCTTATTTCAACTTGACGGCTAGAGTATCCGCAGTGCGGATACCGTGAGTTCTTGCGAAGGTGGACCGCGCGGACGCATGGCCCCCATCGCCCCAGCGATCTTGCGACGCATCTGTTTGGGGTTTGCGCATGCGCTATACCGCCGCTCCAACGTCCTGCGTACGCAAGCCACTCGGGTACCCAGCACTAAAACTCCCTAATAAGGGCGGCTCGTTTGGCTGGAAAAGTCGGAGCCGACCTGCGGTTGCTGCACCCAGTTGATGTAGCGTGCTACGTGACCGATGAAATCACAAGCAAAGCAGATGGGGTGATTGTCGGAAGTGCGCCATCGGTTCGCGGGTCCCATTCATATCACAGAACGCGATGGGCGAGCCGGCTGCTGATACAGTTGCATGGCTACCCAGTCCTTGACGTTGGTGCCATCTGCGCCGATGAATAGAGGGGGGTCGCGAATGTGGGGGACATCGAGACATGGCGTCGGCGCAGGAAGAATCCTTTCCTGAGCGGCGTCTTGGTGCATGTTACACGGTACGGGATCGAAGCTCTCAAGGCATATCGAATGCGTACCGAAGGTGTTTGAAGGGCACAGCACCTCCACCAAATTGTTAGCACGTTTATTGGCGGACACTCGGCGATGATGCGCGACAGCAACAGGCAATGTGGGGATCGACTCTCTGCACGAGGTCTTCTTCAAAAGAGGGCGACCCACTAGAAGGCTTAGCTCCAATAAATAATAAATCAATATATATATATATATGAATTCTTGTTCCATCTGGTTCAAATGTTAGTCACGCTGGACGTAGCATCACTATACACCAACATACCACATAAATTTGGTATTTCTGCAGTAATAAAGGCCTATGAAAGTTCCTCTTTCGATAAACCTATTGATGAAGAAGCGCTTGGTACTTTTTTGCAACTTATCTTTAAAGTAAACAATTTGGAGTTTAACAACATTCACTACGTACAAGCCCACGGCACCTCAATTGGTACGAAAGTAGGCCCTAACTAAGCCAACATTTTCATGGGCATTCTGAAAGGCGAATTTTTAGGTAAAACCACGCTTCAAATTCTGTATTATAGATGCTTCATTGATGATATTTTTCTTGTCTGGCTGCATCACGAAGCAAGTCTACTTGGTTTCATTGAAAGCTTAATAATTTCCAATCATCGACTCGGTTTTCGCACCAATTTTCACACACTTCTGTAAATTTTCTCGATGTTGCAGTCACTATTTTCGAAGATCACCTGTCACAAAGCTGTTTTGCAAGCCCACTGACCAAAGTCAACTCCTGCATTTTCAGAGTGGCCACCCCCGGCATTGCAAAACATGAGTTCTTTATAGCCAGGCTGAACGTTTTAAACAATTGTGCTCTGACAATACAAATTTCATTGAAAATTGAAATAGGCTCAAAAGTTCTCTAGTAAAAAGTAAATACCCAGAAAAACTTTTACACGATGCCATAACTCGAGCCGAGCAACTTAACTGTACCGAGATCCTGAAAGGAAGGGACGAAAACAATAGCTCTGTTCAAACTCTTCTTGTTCTGACATATTCAACATCAGCTCTTAAGATCTCTCACTGTATTGAAACGGCACCACGACATCTTAACATAAAGTGATAATCTTAAAAACAATTTCCTGGGCCGCCTCGTGCTGTTGACCGACGGTCAAAAAACCTTCACGACATGTTAACGTCATCTATGATTGGTGCACGCAAAGAGCGTGGCTGCGCACTTTGTAACAAACTGGGGTGCAATGTATGTGTGCACATGCAAACCACGCAAAACGTCGCAAGCACGTCTTCAGACTTTAGAATAAAGATTCGTGGTAGATTTCACTGCGACACCTTTAACGCCGTGTACATGTTGGAATGCAGTGCCTGGTCGAAACAACGTATTAGTCACACAAAAACTCTCTTCAGAACGCGCTTTATTAACCACAAGTCACATGTAAATATTTTTCCTCTTCTAAAGCTATCACGACAAGTTCGCATGCCAGGCCACTCTTCCGACCAAATGAAAGCAACCATTCTCGAATCTGGTTTCTGCTCAAGTCACGATCGTGAACTCCGGAAATCATACTTGATAATTAGGTTCAATACTTTGTCAGATGGTATGAATGAGGATGCAGGTACATTGATGTGTCTTCCTTCTACGTAAGTCATTTTGGTGAACAGTATAACCAGCACACGCTAGCCTGCTTTTTTATCACAGCCGAATATTTTGACAGTGGAACTTCTTTTGAGACTGCGCTCTGCTGAGAATCTTTATATATATTGGTATTACTTGTCATCTGCAACGCGTATGTTTTACATACGAACTATCTTTGAAGGAAAACTATGTCATTTATATCGTTGCGATTTACACCTGTATCCCGTAAGGCCGTATCACTTGCCAATGAGTGACACAGGGTGATACGACACAGTGCTGTATAGATGTATTTTTTATCACTGACAATTGTTGTTGTGCTAATACAGGATAGCCTTGTTCGTTATAATAAGGGACGTGTTTTATGGGGGGGGGGGCTCGATCATTGACATATATAAGTGCGTGATTTTTTCGCTCTGTATTCCCAGACAAAGGCCGTTCCCACCATAGCCGAAACGTCAGACTAAACGGTACTAAAATGTTCGTTGTATATGAATTACGCTTATATACTATAGATATATCTATATAGATATATAGAATATATATATATATATATATATATATATATAAAGATATTATATATATAATATATATATAATATAATATATATATATATATAATATATTTATATTAATATAAAATACAGGCATTCTGAGAATATTTATTTGAGGACTAGTTTTAGATAAGCTCTTGATTCAGTACAATATAGTGCAAGTCTAAACGTTGATATAATACAGAAGGAGGTCCCAAAGTAAAAACTGTCAGGGGGACCTCCTGTGAATTGATGTATGAAAATATAAAACAAAGATTGCCAACTAAGGAAAAAACAGCAAGCGAATAAAACAAAATGAACGTAATGAAAATTATTATTGAAACTTATGGTAGTTCAAAATATTTACATGTAAGTGATAAAACAGGAGATAACTAATTGGATGAAATGACGATAACATAACACATACATATCACAATTACAGTGTCACTTCGGAACCTATACACGTACACATAAGTGCAAACAACCGTATTTAAACCACACACACACACACACACATATATATATATATATATATATATATATATATATATATATATATATATATATATATATATATATATATATATATATATATATATATATATATATTATATATATATATATATTGAGATCTAACAGACAGTAATGCCAAGGAATGCACAGGGGAAGTTAGTAGAACCAATAGAATGTAAATAAGAAGAAAGAAAAAGCGCATGAAAAAAATAACAAGCCGTGAGCAGGAATACAGGCTGGTTATTTTTTCATCCACTTTTTCTTTCTTCTTCCCCTGCAATTCCCCTGTACATTCCTTGGCATTACTGTTACTGACATATTGTGTCAAAACACGGAAAAACGAGCCCTTAGGTATACACTTCTTTCCCCTATATATATATATATATATATATATATATATATATATATATATTCAGGTGTCGCATGTTGTTAGTAAGAACTGTTTAGATGCTGCCGGAAACAATGTAATGAAGGGCTTGATTTAATAATTGATGGTAGTGAGTTCCAGAAAGAAATTGCAGAAAACAAGGCTGTCATTTCGCCGTAGTTTGTAGTTACTTTTGGAAGCAGAAGGTTACTATTTTCAGAAACCGTGTGTTATTAGTATTGTGGAGATGTGTGAGGAAAGTATGTCAGTGGAAGTGTCACCGACTTTACTTCTAAATAATAAAAATCCAAGTTTGAGTTGAAAGGTGGAAATGAACGGTACAATTTCGAGAGTGCTAAAGAGGGGTGCTGCTGATGCTGTGTAGGAACTATGTGTGATAATTCGAACTGCTCTTTTCTGAAGGTGAATGAGAGATGTTAGGTGTGTGGCGTAGGTATTGACCCAGGATGAAATGCAGTAGGTCAGGTGACTGTTAATGAAAGCATAGTAAAAAAATTTTAAAATGTGTTACTGAAAACAATGCCTTGTGCGAATGAGTATGCGGATGCCAAAAGCAGTCTTCTTGACGACAGAATTCACGTGAATGTTATATTTGATTTGAGGGTCTAATGTGACACCTAGAAAAGAAGTGAACTTAGATGGGGTGATGACGCAGTTATCATTGTATATTTCGGGTGAAATCGTAACGCTTTTTTTGGGACGAGTGAAATAACTCAAAAGTTGTTTTAACAGGGTTGATTTTCAATAAGTTATTTTTGCACCATGAAACAAGTTTCGCGACATCAGTGTTTAATTTTGCTAGTAGATTGTTAAAATCTTTGTCACTAGAAAATATCGTGGTATCGTCAGCATAAAGGATGCAGTCAGATGAGTTAAGTGATGATGATAGGTCGTTAATCTAGATAAGAAACATGAAAGGTCTCAGAATTGAGCCTTGTGGGACTCCCTGGTTAGTTATTATTGGTGAGGATAAAACACCGCCATAATTGACAACCTGGGTTCTGTTAACGAGGTGGCTTTGTGAAAGGGCTAAAGTAGGCCCACAAATTCCCAAAAATTAAGTTTAGCATACAAAATAGAGTGGTTTATTGTGTCGAAGGCTTTAGTTAAATCTGTAAATAACGCCCCTGCCCAGAGCCCCTTATCGATGGACTGTTTTATGCTATCTGTTAGTTTAATCGGTGCTATTTTGATAGAAAACTTAGCACGAAAACCAAACTACTTATGTGACAAAAAGTTCAGTGTTGTTAGGTAGGCCATTAGGTGATTCACGATGAGCTTCTCAATTACCCTACTAAAGATTGGGAGGATCGTTATAGGGCGATAATTAGAAAAACTTTTCGGTCTTCCTTTTTGAATACAGGTATTAGTTTTCCTTGTTTGAGGATTGTAGGAAAAATGCCTGAACGAAATGTGGTGTTAATACGCTCTGAGAGCACAGAAGATAACTCACGAGCAACAAGTTTGATTTTAGCTGGATAAATTGAATCGAGGCCACATCCTGTCGTCTTCAAACTTGTTAAAGTGCAAAGAACCTCAGTAGGTGACGTGGGTTTTAAGAAAAAAGAGTGAGGCAAGCGAGACAACGAAGATAAGTTAGTGACAGTCGATACTGAGTTGCTGAAAAATGATTCATTAAAAAAATTGGCGAAAGTTACAGGGCAAGTGAGAACGCTGGTGCCATCCGAAAATTGGGTCTCAAGTGCATCTGGCTGATCAAGATGTAAGAACTCCTTAATTACGTTCCAATTTTTCCTACTGTCATTCCCGTTTTTGAGCACTTTATTTTGATTGTAGGTTCGTTTGGCTTTTTTGAGTAGGACAGTAAGAGTTTTGTGCCCGAAAGGCAAACTAAAGGTGCTTGCAGCGTACTATGCAAAAAAAACCCAAAAAACAGAGAGTAAATTTCCGAGAGAGAACTGCCGCACTTCTTCATAGCCTTACGCACTAAGAAGGCGTGTGCCGGCACGTATTTTTCTTGTTTTGCCATCAGGCTGATGATGTCTTGAAACGCGCACGAAGCTGCGTGACGTAGCCTCAATATGGTGCGTCTTTTGTCCCTTCTCCGAGAATGCATTGTCCCGACGCGTATGGTGGTAATGTTTTTGACAAGTCTGACGCGCGATCAACTCTGTGTGGGGGAGGATGGGTGGCATGGTAGTCGTGTTTATTGGAGGTGCACGATGGTTTAACATTCATTCTCTGTGAAAGCGTGGCTTCAGCCTTACCACATGCAAGCTTTCTGTACGACGTCATTATCTGCATGAGCTGTCTTGTTCTTCCTTTGCAACCTTGTAATTTAGGGGCCCAGCAAACGTAGGACTGACTGTAAGCGCCAAAATAACGACACAGAGTTTTTTCGGAGAGGCCAGGTGTCTGTATGGGAGGAGTTCATATCCGAACGCTGTCGCCTGAGCACAATTCACTTCTGTTTGCCAAACGTTGTATCGGTTTGTATCAACGCGTTGTTGCTCAATGCGATGTCGGGTTATCTGCCGTGCTTTTCAGCTCTCTTTGTTAACTCGCTCGCGTAAGGCTCGTGGTCGTCTTTGTCATTTACAGTCAGCATTACATCTAAAAAAATTGCAACTGTTCGGCTATACACAAGCAGTAATGACGACACCTAAGTGATCTGCTACGATACAGTATTATAAGCGAATGTGGCCTATGGTAGTATCTTGTCTCATGCATGGTGATCTAAGTTGCTGTAAATTGTCAACATATCGGTGTCCTCCTACCAAGTCGCTCGGGTAACCCATTTGTTTGACAGTGAGAGGCAGTTGTTAAAGATCTTTCTTGGGGACCTTCGCCGCAAAAATTTTGGTCTGTCTGTCTGTGCAATTGTCTGTTTGTCCATTCTTAACGGCATCGGGTACTTAAAACTGCCACCCCATCCGCAGCGGCCGCCAATGTCGCTCAAGGTTGAGCGTTTATGATTGTGCAATTTTCAATTAAAAAGCAATTATTGCGCATGTCCGGGGCACCATAACAACACGTATATATTCCGCATGTGCGTCTTTTACTACAACAGGCATACATAAGTAATTATAAGGTCCGTTGCACTTATCACGCCGCGCTGACCATGCAACACTTGCACGGAAAAGCGGGTGTTTTCAACGCTTTGTAAAGACGAGACGGTGATGGCACATACACGTCGCTTTGCGTTCTACACCTTATCACCTCTGAGATGGACGCGCACACCCGTGTCAGAGCCACGCGCTTTGTTTTCTAATAAAGCTGCCAGATGGCGCTCATGTCTCACGTGTGACGTGACTTGATGTGCTATTTCGCCTCCACTGCACGCTCGAGGCACTCTAACGCAGCGCCGATTCACCATTCACCAATTTTCTTGTGTACAACATAGAATAAATGTCTTGTTCACTCTATCGTTTGGCGAGGAGATTTGCAGATACGCGGTCACTTTTTTGCTTTAGGATGTATGAATAAGTATAATATAAGACTGCGTCCCATTGAGCACGAGCGTGATTCCTCAGTCTGTGATGACAATTTTAGGAGACGCGTCATAATACTAGGCTTGTAACAAAGAATTCAGCTACTTCTAAGGCAGTTCCCCTGATCACAGCGTCTGTCAGGGCATATCGCGTTAGGTATTTCGTCGCTACAATACTCCATCGCTAGCTGACGGATGATCTCAGGAATGGGCCAAGAAAATCCATTCTTAATTGTTCGAATACTGCTTCCGGGGCTCTATTAGTTGGAGGAGGTGGCCTCTGGTTTTACCCTGGGCTTTTTGCGTCATTGACAATCGATTTATACTCACATATTGCAGTACAGTATCCAATTTCTTTGGCCAGTATAACTTGGCAGATATACGAGCTAGTGTTCTACTCACTCTGAGGTGCCCTGCTGGTGAGTAATCTTGACAGGCTTTGAAGATTTGAGATCCAGATTGTAAGGCTGAAGAGACATAAGTAAGATTGTCTCTGTGCTGTGTTCGAAGTTCCTCTTGTATATAGCACGTTGTTTTTCATCACATACAATGAATATCCCCGGGCGATACCTCGTGGCACGTCGATCGATTGTCCTTCTATATGTCTGATGAGCAGAATCAACTCGTCCTTAGACTGCTCATTTCTACCCCTATCCGACGTGGTGATGGCTTAAAGAAACGGAAAATCTTCATCTTCCGTGTTGGTTCAGATTTGACCGGTGGTCACTCACAGCTGTTCTTTTTCTGCTACGGAGCACTGAAGAATTTTCGGCGGGTCTGCACGAATGTATGAGCGCTGACGGCCGCTTTAGAACAATAATCGCACAAGAAGTTGTCAGTCTCGGAACTTTGCCTGATTTCGGCCTATCTGCAAAAACACAGGAGTACATTTGATGTTTCTGTTTCGGGTGGTCGTGATGGTTTGCATAATACCTGTTGGGGTTACGTGAGACGTGGGTGATTCATCCTTTGGCAGTGAATGTTCCGCTAGCCTAGATAACTCGCGGAGAATCATCAGGAGGCGTCGCTCAAGTTCGTCTTGCGACGCACGACGAGACTGTAGCCGGCCCTCCTCCCAGATTTCTACTCGAATACGGAAGAAACGTGGCTAGCCGCATTCGGTCTTTTGGCGTTTCAGCATTGCTGGAGGTGCAGTTCAATTCTTTGGATTTCTGCCTGCACATATTGGTGAGATCTTCCGGCAGACATCGAACCAGGACATGGTTGAAGACCACAGGTCTGGCGCAATTCCTAGGCCTTCCAAAGCACTAACGTGGATCTGCACACTATTGTGCACCAGACAAAGCCCTAGAATGCCTGACGAGCTTTTCACGAGGCTTCGCGCAAGGAGATAGTTAACATGCTCAATCACAAGCAGATCTTGGCGTCTAAAGCGATGCGTGAGGGTCTTGATTGCAGTCATAATTCTGCTATGCTAGACGGATGCCTCCGACAGCTCGTTTCGCGCTCCCGGTTAAGTAGGTGAGGAGGTACTTGAATTTTCGGATACGTAGCAGCTTGGTATTCTTGTGGATGGCAGCGTCAAAATGGTCCCAAAAGGAATGCCTCCCTCGAAGACTGCCATCAAAAGTTGGTATCTGGAGCTGAGGCAGTTAAATTGCAAGTGAACGGTGTGCTCTCACCTGTCCTGCCGTTTCGCCTGAATGCGGAAATTCGTGATTGTTTGGCCCGGATCCAGTGGCTCGCGCCTCCGCTATTGTTGCCTTCCCACGTTCTTGTAAAAAGAACTTGACTCGAGACACGGCATAAAGAATCTTTTTGTTGTACTCGCTTGCTGCTTCCACTTCATGGTCTAAGTATTCTTTGTCTGTTGCCGGCAAAAAGACGTCGTTGAGCCTCGAAAGTGCTGCTTCTTTATTCTTAAGAAAATTCATGTGGCCGTTACTCTGGGAGGCATCAGTATCCGATTGCTGCAGCAGGTCCGATAAATTTACTACGGCTTGGGTGACACCAATTCAGACCGAGCCGCGCTTCTTCAGAAATGGTCAGCGGTCACCATGGTCGTGACGTTCAGGGAAGTCTCCGAACGGGCGGCTCCCGTGTTTCGTGCACAAATTGTAACGAAATAACCGGTCCACTGGCGTTCATCGAAGACGACCTGCTCATTCGTCATGGAGCCCAAGCTGTCCTCTCCTAGCGTGCCTGTCCCTACTTTGTCCTCTTCAATAGACTGGCGTGCTCCAAGAATATTTTCTGCAACTGTGACATGTTTTTATTGGACACTCCTTCATGTTTTTGTTGGACATGAGCAACGTGACACTATATGTCACGTTGCTCATGTTTGCTTGTTGAAACATTTTATCTGTATGTATGCCTTGGCGTACAAGGGTTTTGTCTTAACCAGTAACGACACCTAACGCTGTGTTTGTGGCTGCTGTTCATGAACGGCCTGTTTTATCTCCTCGCGAACTACTTCCACCAGCGACGCGACCAGTGCGGGTGGCTGCCCAGCTATTGCCTCTATAGCTCTTCCCAAACCACTGATCGGAACAGCTCTCGCGACCCTTCCTTGCTATTTCCGAAAACTGGGGACTGCGTATACGGATGCAATGTTCACATCGCGTTTGTAGTGCCTCACCTGCTGCTGAGGGGTTTTTTCAACCGCTGTCACGTCGTAGCGAAATTCAGAGACGGTTCTCGGAGTGCTTCGTACCATGTCAGCGAAAAAACTCCTGCCTCACAACACGCATCAGATGCCGAAGCTTCGGATGACCACAGCGTGGACAGAGTGGGTCTATTCCATCTATGACCAAATGACGGTACTCCCTGACGGGGGCATTCTCGTCTTGTCAGGACCAAATGAAGTTCCTTGACTGACTAACTGATGCCGAAGCTTCTTATCCTCGCTCATATTAGTGTCGGCACGGCGAAACAAACGGGACATGTCTTCGACATATATCACCACGCTCTCGTTGTTTCGCTGATTTCTTGCTTGCAAAGCAGCTTCAGCTTTTTCCCTACGGACTGTGTTCAGGTAGTAGCCAAAAATCACGTCAGAAATCGATCCAGGACCGAAGGGCATGTTCATAGTTTTCAAACAGCGTTTCTGAAGTGTTCTGCAGCGCGAAATCAGCGACATGCTCAAACTCTATTACCCTCTCCTCCGCGTCTTCATAGGGCTCACCAAAAAAGGTTCGAGCATTCGCGGCTGATCAATAATGATGTGAGCGCGGCGTTCTGGGACGTCAATTTTCTACAGTTACAGCATACATCTCATGCTACGCTAGGCTCTGGAAATAGAAGAATCTGGCAAGGCTCACCATGCTTAATTGCTTAATTAACAATTGCCTAATTGCCGATTGCTTAACGATTGCCTAATTTGCCTTCTTGTAAACACATAACTTGTATTTGCCTGCACTTGTACTGCTACAGACGCCGCTAGCTCGCTTAACAGGTACGCTAAGAGACAGTGACATCACGACCGCACGGCACAGCCAGACCATCGAGAAGGCGACGTGCGAGCTGTCAGTTTTTTTGTGTTTGTGAATCACGTTATCACAACTAGCCAGACTGCTGCGTGACACTATTAGGGTTAGTACTGCATTCCGATGTCAAGTTAGTGTCGACGTGGAATGGTGTGCGGTGGAAAAATTAACATCATTTTCAAAATGAAATTTCATTGCTTCGAGAAAGTTACTTTAATATCAAAATAAAATTTTTAGCAGCAGTGGTTGAACGTCACACTTGCTCAGATTCATCTCTAAATACAGGAGATTCTTATTACATAGGGAACTCACCTCCGAAAAAAGGTGCAAGTACCCCTTTAGGTGCACGAGTAGCTTCTAATTTTTGAAAGAAATAATATTGCAAGAGCCATACTGCAACAAGTGATTTGTTTTTTATATATTTCCGTAAAAAAAGGATGTTCTGATTTATCCTAAAATCTGACACTCCTCATTCATCTCCCGGGCTTCGTACTCCACACGTAACGACCTCTAGGATCTCGTCCATGTGGAGAAACACGTGAAGCGGACTTTTAGGCGCGCTGAACCGCATTCACCATGACACAGAACATCACCGCCAGATGCACTCGATACCGCATGTATGTCGGCGGTGGCAAGTACTACTCCTGCAGCCTCTGTAGAGGGAACTACAGACCATGTACTTGTAAAGAAGTGACAGCACGAAGAGCAGGACAGCTACAATTTTTCCGAGGAAAATGAAGAGGATTTTTACTAAGTGACCTTCATGGTTGTGTACTACAAAAAAGATTTACTGGTGTTCCTTTTGTCTACCGACCTACCATGGGAGGAGGAAGCTTATGAAAGTTCAACGCTAATATTGTGGCATCAGCGGTTGTAATTTCAACTCAACAGAAAGTTCTCAACCATCACCCCCAAAATGATGGAAGTTTGGTGGTTACAGTGTCAACCCTGCCCATTGCAAACCGTATGCTCACGGTGAGTGAACCGGCTGGCGCAGCTGTAGAAGACTGAGTTCCGTACTCATACACGGTGAACTATAGAAAAATACAAAATTTCCCTCTGAGCTACTCAAATGAAGAACTACAAGACCAGCTTTCGTATCAAGTTGTCGTTCCAGCCAGGAGGCCCACCACTTTCACATTTGAAAAGAGAGAAAATTTCAAATAGATACGTCGTCGATCTGTCATTTTGGAATTCGGCGAGGATTCCTAAAAGAGTTACGCTTGGTTTCTGTAGTTACCCAGTCGCCGAATACAATGGCACAGCTACACAATGTTACAAGTGTCAGAGGCATGGTCACATATCGATACACGGCACAGGCCTGGTGGGCTGCCCGGGCCTCGCTCGCACAAGGGCTCCACCTCAAGAGCACAACCTTACTGTGGAAACTGCGGTGGTCCACACTGTGCTTTATACAGAGGATGCATTAAGAAAGCCTGATACACTCACACACACGTTGGAGCAAGCACAAGGAAAACCACCAAGACGGAACAAACCACCGTCTAACCCTGATGTGGTATTCACGGGAATGAAAAACTTATACCAGCAACAACCACTACAAAGCCAAAAGACGTCTAGTAACACGTACGCAGATGTTACTAAAAAGAAACGTGGGGAAATTCATGGGCTCGCCCTCTTCATCAAAATCGTCGCAACGTGCCTCACAGGACCCACCAAGCCAGCACCACCATCAGCAGTCTTACCCATTGGGCATTGAAACTCCCTCGGACATCCGAATAAAGTCTGAACGTCCACATCGTAAGCCGGTGTCCAGGGGACATCCAATGGACACTTGTCCAGGGGCCATCTGATGGACACTTGCCGGAATAAAGTTTTACATCCGTTTGTCTTATTCCGACCGGACGCCCTCGGGACGCAATGAGAGTGAGTGAGTGAGTGAAACAACTTTATTCGGTCCACAATAGACGCGAGTAAACTCAGCGTCACCTGGCTAGGCCCACTCGGGGACCATCAGGTTAAACCTGACGGCCCTCGCGCGGGCCCTCTGGACGGCCAGGATTTGAGAGGTCTGGTCCTGGGCCTTAATGAGTCGCTTCATTTCCTCTTGGGTGAAAGGGGGACCGGCAGAGGCGCAGCCCCACAGTACATGCTCGAAGTCCGCATAACCAGCACACAGGGGGCAGTCCGGGCTTGGAAACCGTTCAGGGTACATTGTGTGCAGTGCCGCAGGGCTCGGGTAAGTGTTTGTTTGTAGCAGTCGGAGAGTAACAGCTTGGGCCCTGCATATCGAGGAGTGTGGTAGAGGCAGGAACGAGAAGAACGTTTTGTGATATATATATATATATATATATATATATATATATATATATATATATATGTATACATTTCCTTCTGCATCGTGTATTCGTGTATTTTGCATTTGGTATCTGTTTACTTTGATAAAAGCCATATATATCGCAATAAGATCTCGCGTGCATATGTCCACAATAAGAATTCCATATTTTAATTTCACAATATATCAATTTTCTGTGGCGGTTATTGTCACTGTTGTTCAATTGTTTGTTTCGAATTTAGTTCATTGTGTACCTTCAATAGAAGTTTCAAATTTTGCGCGTTAAAAGTAATACGGTTCTTTTAATTAAAAAACCAAATTATTACATGCTTCACATGTTTATATGATTTTTATCTACACATATTTTACTCATTTCAATCTCATAACAACGGTTTTTATTCACCATTAAGAAATTAAGATGCGTAAATGCGGTGTGCGTCTGCGCGGCTATAACCATTTGACTTGATTGGACGTTCCGACCGCTGCTCGGCCGACGACCGCCTCTTGAAGGGTTGTGTTTCAGTCGATTTCTCTCATGTGTCAAGTGTGCTTGCGTTCTGTGCTCGTGTTTTGTGTTCTGCAAGTGCTGCTGACAACGAAGATACGATACACTCAAGCGAGGACGTTTGGCTTCGTATTGTGGAGCATTCGCCAGGTATGTACAGTACCACATTGCTGGCCTCGGCACTCTGTTACTACCGCGTTCCCCACGTCTTGCTTACCATGTGATTGATAAGTAAACTTTTGTGTACGAGGCGAGCTGGTTTGTCCGTAGCATTTCATCAAGCTAAAGGCAAAGTTGTACGAAAGTAAGCACGGACGAGTTTTTCTTTTGTATAGAGTGTGAATAATGGACGCGCAGCGGGAATTCAGCGGCATATTTGAGCTGAGTTTGGGCGGCACCCGCCTCTGTCGCCAGTGGTGTTGGAGGGGGGCGCTGCTTGCGAGTGACCACTTTTTTTGTTTAATAATTCTTGGGCATTTGTTAGCTGTAGGCGTTGCTCATTGCTAGGGCATATAAGCTCCTCATATTTATTGTGTGCTAGTGAAGTCAACGTTTCTACGGTAGTTTGATACGCTATACGTTCTATTATAAGCAGCTACAGTATTGTTATTTATTATGAGTACTATAAGAGACATTTTTTTTTCTTGCGAGTGGCCGAATGTATGCTGGTGTATGCACCCACCCCGGCACGCGTCTTTATAAACTACCGTGATACTCGATGCGTGTTCGTGTGCAGCGTGTTGCTTCGTCTTAGGTAGGGCTCGCAAAGGTTGCCTTACGCTTAGGTGTTCATGCAGCTCGTTCTGTAGAATTCATGATTGTGGTATACACCTGCAACATAGATTACCGGATGCGGCCACAACCTATGCATTTTAAGCTATTCGTTAAACGTGAACTGCATCTTCGAACGAATATTTCATGGCTAAATGCGCCCGAATTGCTATATTTTACTGTGCGAGCTCGAATTCGGTCATTAGTCCAAGCGTTCGAGCACCACAGAGTTCGAGCACGAGCACGAGCGTTCGAGCACCACATGGCGGGTCTTCAGAGGCATGCGTACGCCACTACAACAGGTGCAACCTTTCACCGCACCTTCCCTTGACAAACCGAAATCCCTCAAAGGGCTGTCAAAAGAATACTGCACTCTGTTATCATCAACTTCAATACCCAATAGCTGTTTTTACAAGAGGCTGTGCCAGCATTGAAGTGGACTTTCGCAGTTGAAGAACTGAACACCACAATCAGCGTATAAAACAGGCACACATCACCCGATTACGACGAAATGAGCTATGAAGCAATCGCAAAATTACCCCGCACCTCCCCCTATGACTCCTAAAATATCATAATTCTTTATGGCTGTCTGCCGAGGTTCCCGTAGAATGGAAACTCACTAAAATGTTGCCCATTTTAAAACCTGCAAAGCACCCTACAAACCACGCCTCTTTCCGGCCTATCGCCCTGCTGAGTTGCGGTGGCAAGCTTATGGAGCGGATGATTCACAAACGACTTACTTTGTATCTAAAAATACACGACAAGTTTCCACAATAATATGAACAGATTCCGCCAAGACAGATCAGCTATCGATAATGTCATCACCCTAGTCTCTTCACTCGAAGAGGACCTCTTTGCTGGACGCATCCCAATAGCTATCTTCCTCGACATAAAACAACCTTTTGACTTCGTTTTCATCATGCCATTCTTGCAGCCATGGTCAGTCTTGGCCTTAGAGGAAGACTGTATAATTGAACTGAGAGCTATTCAAAGAACGTAAGAAGTAGAAAAGGGCGTACCCAAGGGCTCACTGCTCAGTGCACTCCTTTCCAACATCACCCTAATACATATAACAAAAATATTGCCGTGAAAAGTGCACATCACAAGTGCTTGAAGTAGACGTTTTCTTACCAAACAACGCCTTCAAAAAGCTTTACGGAACCTTTCCACGCATTTAGCTTCCCGTTATATGCACTTTTTTCCAGTAAAGAGCACAGCCATCGCTTTCACAAAAATGAAAATGACCAAGTATCCTCTCCTTCTCGGTGGCTGGCCCCTGATCTATGTACAGTCTCAGCAATTCCTTGGAATAGCCATCGACAGAGGTCTTTTCTGGTCTCCTCAAGTGAAGGAACTTCGAGCGAGAATAACTTCAGCATCACAACTCTTTAAATTCATGGCGGGAACGCGGTGGGGGTGTAAATGCCGATCAATTAACTTGCTTGAGAAAGCGTATATCTAAGAAACCTTGCGTTGTTGCCTACCGGTGCTTCACCACTTATCACCAGCAAACAAGAGAACTTTAGAAGCCGCATGAAACGATTGCTTACGAATCTGTCTAGGCCTTCCGAACAGCTCATCAGACTCGAGAATTGTAGCGGGTGCAGGATGTGTCCCGCTACATGTCATCTGCACTGAAGAAATATTGCGCTCTCATTTCCACCTTGCCTTACATTGCAAGAAAAATTTTTTGTAACCACAGAAATTTAGCATTCGGTCAAGCTGTGCAATAGCACCAACTTGCTCCTATTAGGCAGCGGAAGATGTTAATGCCTCCAATATTTCCTCCGTGGACACTTTCACCTCTTGATTTTAAATGCTGTGTACCAGGCATCAATGAAGCGAAGAAACGTATTACACAGACCGCAGTGTTGCAGACTATTCTCTTCTACATAGGTCAGCGTTACACTCAGCGTTCTCATATTTACACTGACGCCACAAATACTCAGGAAATTTTGTCTTATGGCCTCTATGTCACCTTCAAAGCACAAAGTCTATCCTATCAGCTACAACGCATGGCATCATCAACGACAGCATAGCTTCACGGAATCTAAAAAGCAACCCTCTACACCCTACGTCAAACGCCTAACCAATGGGTGATGTTCACCGCCTCCAAGGGAGCACAACAAATACTCTTCAGTCTCTCAAAGAAAACAAACTATTATCAGGTTTCATTCGGTTTAGCGTACACTCACCACTTGGCTATTAACACAGGTCACGCTTTCACCTTTCAATAGATACTGGCTCATCGCAGTATACTGGCCTATGAAAAAGCATGTGAGGCGGCCCACAAAGGAATTCACAAGCAAAATTACAGGCGAACATATTTCACTCAATCAGATTTTTCTCAGATGGTTAAAAGACTTGCTTCCGAAGAAAAGACAATGCCCTGGAATCTCCTGACGTATATTTATGCTTTTCTCCACTAAATTGACCCGCACCTAAGAACTAGACTCCCATCCCAAAACCATCGACACCTAGAAACTGTCTACAATTGTCTCCAGCTAAACAGTGCTTATGGAAACAACTTATAATACCGTTTCGGTTACATAAAAAGTCTCTAGTGCAATACCTGTGGCTCCATAGAAACTGTAATACATATCTCGTTTGAGTGCCGAGCGTGTGGCGATGACCATGTGCTCTATGAACACTGCATGCATCTGTTAACCCAAAGAACTTCATCAGTTGATTGTGTCTTGGGCTCTTTCTCCAGCTTCATACAACAGAGGCATATAATGAAACTTTTATTCGCGTATTTAGACAATACTGGTGAGCTAAGCCAACTGTAGTGTTACCTAGAAAACTCGTCATAAGCCTTATTGTCAGCACACGTCCCCGCCCAAAAGGCAAACAAAAATGTCTGTATCTTGTCTTTTCTTCTTTCCGTTTTAATTTTGTAATATTTTACTCCATAACTCCTTGTTTTTCAGTCCCCAATATTTTTACCCACGTCGAGTAGCAAGTCAATGATATACACGAGCCGGCTAAATTCTGTGCTTTTCGATAAAGAGCATTCTTTCTCTCCACTTATCATTTTTTAGCCTACAGTTATCCGAAAAATTGACCAACCGTCATGTCACGGCCTCCTTGATGACGTCGACGCACCGAACCCACCAGCACATACCAAGCGTGAAGAGAACGGATGTGGACAAAATGTACAGCAACAAGAACAACCTTGACCATCTTGAACTGGCGTCTGAACATATTGAGATGTTGGAAGAACGATGCGGGAAACGCGTACCAACCTTCGAGGTGCGTCAGGTGGGAGGCTGCGCTCAACCTTAGCCAGATACTAACGCGGTTACAGTTCCCACGGCTTCCGAAATGTGCGTCCAAAAGCTGACCTCAGGGGGCAGCATTTGTTGCGGCGTAAGACTGTCTGTTTTGCTCATTTGTGTCGAAAGCTATGAAATCTTCGTCACGTCAAAATGACGATGTGGAAGAAAGAGCGGAAACAGACGGCTCGATGTTCGCCGACCTACAGCCAATCATTAGAGGCTTAAGGGGACATTCCGCCTAGTGCACACCAAGCAAATCACGCTTCAGTAGACGCAGCCGGAGGGTAGGCTTTGAAATATCGACGAAAGAAAAAATTGCCTTCTTAAAGAGCGGAGAATGTGAGCAAGATTCGTACTTTTCAGGCAACCTAGCAAAACGTGGAAGTGTGCCGATGACGCAGCTATTAGTTGTAGCCGCTGTCTGTGTACATTGCCCTAGTGAAATCAATTCTATCGCTTGCAATAGCGAAGCTTACAAGAGCCTCCGCAACCTTTTTCTCTTTGGCGTGAGTAGCCAGCACTCCCGTTTTTTCTTGCACAGCATCTGAATTTACCACCTATTTTGAGTTTAGGTAAACATCAACCAAAAATATCGTAACAGAAATAGGGCAGCTGTACTTAAAGGTTGACATGCTGCGGTGGTCTGGCGACTAAGGCACCCGTCTGCTGACCCGCAGGCTCCAAGATCCGTTCCCGGCCGGGGCGACCGCATTTTTGATGGAGGTGAAAATGCTTGAAGCCCGTTTGGTTAGTTTCAGGTACACGGTAAGGAACCCCACATGGTCGAAATTTTTGGAGCCCTCCATTATGGCATATCTCACAACCATATCACGATTTTTAGACGTTAAAATCCTACAAAGATTATAATTAGTATTTAAGGTTTGTACTAGATAATATATTAGAGCTTAAGGTTAGATAAAAAAGAGTTTCACAATTTCGTGCCTAAGTGAGCAGAGTATTGAAAAGCCAAAAACGCCAGGGATTCCAATTTTCAGATCGTGCTCGCGGCACACGCACAATCAGAGCAACCTAACGTAGCAGCCCAAATTTCGCAGAAGGAAAGCCGATCTAGTTACTATGACTAAAGATTTGTGGTAACGCAGGAGGTTGAGGGTAAGGCGAGGCCGCTCACTTTTACACAACACACCTACCCCCCGCACAAATCTAGGGCTATAGGATCGTAAGGCATCGCCAGCGTAACTTATTCATTGAAATGTTTTACAAGGCAGAACCTTGATATTGTAATAAAGAGGAAGTGAATACAAGAAACCTAGCACCTCAGCCAATTGTAAAGGTGATTTATTGCACTAGAGATGTTGGCTGATCGCGCACAGTTCCGAGCCCAGTCCACTAGCTCGTGCCTCTTCTGCACACATGATGCTGCTGTCCTTGAGGCGATGTACTTCCTCTTCATTACAATAAGATAATGAGGAACTTCGTAATGAGAGACTCTGCATTGGCACTCACAAGCTTCGTTTGCTCAATTTGTGCCGAAGCATAATCACAGGCGTGGAGCTTGGCAGCACGAAATAAGTTGGGCTTATGTATCACAGCGTCTATCAGATGAATCTTGGTGCAGGGTGTGAACTGATTCAGAGAAGACTACGCGTCAGAACGCATGCATTCTTGGATAATGGTTGTACCTCGCTGAATAAGTGCTGCCTGCGCAGAAGAAATGCTCGCACGGCAGTTGCGTCATTGTTTACGTGTGTAAAACGCTACAGTGCATAGACTTTTTGAACTAGTTGATCAAGAAAATGTAACTCGTAGTGAACCTGTTGTTGACAAACTAATGAATGCAATCTTCATCTAGCACTAAATCTGAAATGGTGGGAATTTTGATGATGGGCTAACCTGTATAAATGGTTTACCACATGCGACTTTGTCATGCACTTTGGTATTACTTTTTAGAATCAGTTGAAAAATTTTAAAAAAGATGGTAAAAACATGCCTGCAATACGTCGCCTTGACGCGCCTATTATTCATTTGCAGTATCTGGGTGTCTGAACTCTAAAATTGTTGGGCGAATTTCGCAATTGACAAGTGCAGTAAAATTTTGGGCCAGCTTTGTACAGCAGTTACGTTGAGCACGAATGACGACATGTTATTTCAATATATCACGTCTGGATTGTTTCACTCCGCCGTGAGGCTGCAACTACAAAAAAGAAGGTACTTCTTTCAGGATAAAATTCTTGCTGATAGACGACGGTACCATGGTACTCTGCAAGCAATAGGATGCTAGCCTTATTGCGAAAACATTGGCACAACCGAAACGCGACCCGTCATGAACTAACAAAGGGCCCCAATTGAGCCCTGTCAAGAAATTCTAACAAAGGCAGCATCGCGCCCATCTTTTGCATTTGCAGGCTTGAAGAGGGTGCGAGAAGACCAACCGATATCCATGGCACTTTAGTTCTGTTAGCTTGCATTTGCCATGGTGACTTCTTGAGGCTTGTATGTGCAAGTTATTCTTAAAAGAGAGAAAAAAGATGAAAGTGAGCCCTGTAACTGTCTGCATCATAGTGCGACACCTCAACAGCGGCTCACGTGGGATGGGGTAAGGAGTGATTTAAAGAAATAGGGAGGATTAAAAGGGATAGAAATACAGCTAGGCACAAGGACAGAGAGACGCGCATACGGAAGTAAGGAGAAAATAGGAAAAATGAACGTGGTCGCAGGAGTCCGAGGACGGGGAACCACTCAGCGAGAGCTTCACGGCGTCAGGAGATGGCGGTGGGTGAGCCGGTCGGCCAGAGCTGCGCTGTCGTCGAAGATCGGGGGGCACAACCGGTCGGCACGAAATCCGGCTAGCGAGTGAGGAGGCTTGAGGCTTAATGACGCACCGTGTCCATTGCCTTGATTGATAATTAAAGCAGTCAGCCAACAAAGAAAGTAATGGCCGCCGACAAAATTAATTGGCGGCTTTTCTCTTGGCTCTGTCAAAACAATTCAAGCGCGTGTCATTATGCCATCCCATACAATGGTTGTTTATTCTACTAAAGAAGATTTAGAAACCACAAATGTTCATGTCCGCAACAACCGGATGTAAAATAACTACGTCACAAGAGGAAGTACTAGTGGCATTGCAGTAGGCTTTGCAATTTTTTTCCATTTTCTATACAAACTTGCTTGCGTTCTTGGTGTTTTTACATAGAAGATATGAATACAATACTGCTATGTTCAAGCGTACTTCGTGATAAACTTAGACAAATATTGGGTAGCCTGTCTCCTTCTGACTGCTGCCCATTTACGCTAACAAATACCGCGGGAATAACGTGGATAGTGTTGTTTTTAAAAAATACACTTGTAAGAAAAACAGCCACACAGAGGCCACACTTGTTTCAAAATACGGACGCAGTGTTCACGGCTTGTCACGGCCTTCAAAGTACCTGTGCCCTCAATGAGAATATCCAGCTAGAGAAGGGCACAACTGAATATGAAAAGTAGAATGGTCGTGTCTCATGCATTGTGGGATTCTGTTCTGTTCTGTGGTTCAAATTTCACGCCGATTATTTGCGTACTATAGTTACGCAATAAAATATCCTGCCTGAGGTTATACTGACCTTATGTATCGACTTCTCACTTTAACAACAAGAAAAAGATTGCCAACATTTTTTCCCAGCTTCGATAATAGAGCGGACGCACAGGAGCTATTAAATGGATAGGACCAATGAAAATGTCGGGCTGCATAATCACTCCTCCTACAAGGCAGGTCATAGCGTTGATGTATATTGATCTGTGAATTCAGTCTTCAACCACAAGAGAACAGGCACTAGAGATAAATTGTTAAAGCTGCACAGAGTCCCCTAAGACTCTTTTTTTCTCGGCTTTGAAGCAAGTATTAGGAAGTGTATTCATACATTTATGTGAACTCAATAGTTTTGTGCATGTCATAAGCTCACTAAGCAGAATTCAATGCTAGTGCGTAGAAAGCGTAGCTAGCTCAAGGTTCGACGAGACATCACAAGTAAGGACGCATCATAAACCTCTCTTTGATCTAAGTGAACTGTAACCGTTGGTGTATTGTTTCACACGCGGCAACACAAAACTTGGGCGAGGTTACTCAGATGAGAAAATGTGCCATTTAAAATGTCCCGTTGAAAGCAGAGAGGCAAAATAAGAGAACAGTACCATTAATAATGATTGCTTTATCATTGCTGCTGGTTATTAGTCGTTACAGTATCTTTAAGAGAGTTATTGTGCAGCATTATTATAGATGATTCTGAACAAATATACGTTCTTCTGCCGGTTAACTGCGACAAAGGGCGTGTATATAGTTTGACTGTTGATGGTGTTACATAGACTATCAGTCACGCGTGGCGCTAACGAGGCTACAACAGATTGTGGTATGCCACTCCGCGCAACACATAACCGCCAAAGCATTTGGTGAATTACACCACAGGCATCTCTGGTTGTCATCTAATGCTCTGTCAGTAATGTTCGTGATACAGTAATGCCCTCGCATGCCACACAGATAGATAGATAGATAGATAGATAGATAGATAGATAGATAGATAGATAGATAGATAGATAGATAGATAGATAGATAGATAGATAGATAGATAGATAGATAGATAGATAGGTGTTCTTACACAGAAACGCTTATGAATTCTATAAACGTGCGCATTCCCGCTTGATACCCTAGTTCTCAACGGCGTGATATGCGTTTCATTTTGTCGTATTTTCTTATGTTTTACTTTATGTATGATACACGCCTGTCTGAAGCTAATATGAAAGGCCGGTCGCGGTTCTAAAATGAATAAATAAATAAACTAATAGGTGTTGATAAGAAATACCTCTTCTTTAATCTATTCTTAGAGGTGCTTTGCTTATGTAAGCTGTGAAATGGAACTATCTTTCAGTGAGAGTTGCAACTGTTGTAAATCATAACTCTCCCCTTTTCAACATTTTTGGCTTAGGTTAACACAACGTGATGTTGTCATTTGGTATTGCCCGTACTGAATTTAGTTGAAACTACACGTTCGTTTCACTTGCTTTGTCTGCAGAAGCATTTGTTGACTAGTCGTATTTAACGCACAGAGAATCACTCACCGATAATGATATGTGGAATTTAACGTCCCGAAACACCATATGATTATGAGAGACGCCGTAGTGGAGGGCTCCGGAAATTTCTACCACCTGGGGTTCTTTATCGTGCAGCCAAATCTGAGCACACGGGCCTACAACATTTTCGCCTCCATCGGAAATCCAGCCGCCGCAGCGGCAATTAGATCCCACGACCTGCGGGTCATCAGCCGAGTACCTTAGTCACTAGACCACCACGGCGGGGCAGAGAATCACTCACCGTACATGATTCGAGATCTCCCGCAAGACTATGTTAAAATGGTGCAATATGCGTTTGTTACTTGGTACTAGTACCACATTTGGCGTGTCGTCTATTTCACTTTATTGGTACGATGTACCTTGTTGTAAGCATTTGGTCCTGATTGCGAAATGTAGAACCAAGGTACACTGCAAAGTTATAGTAGAAAATATTGGCGTTTTGCGTCCCAAGACCACAGCATGCTCATCAAAGAGTGGAGAGCCTGAAAAATTTATAGCACCTCAGTTATTTCACGAGCACCTAAAACTAACTATACGGGCATTTAACGCTCTTCCATTCTCGAAATGCGGCAGCTGCATGCGGAACTCCATCGCGTGCCCTTCGCCACTGGAGTCGAGCACCAGAACCATCAAACCGCCATGGCTGGTTATTGAGCTGAGCGTGTCCAATACAGAAAAGAAAAACTAGAGACAAAGACGTCTCTAGACTAGTTTTTTTGTTATTGCACGCTTGAATTCTCGCAAAAAGGAGTAATAAATTTAAGTAATCTCTGAAACCAGCCCATGCATGTACTACTTGCACGCGTTAAAAGAAAGGTTCTCTGACAGAGACGTGTAGAAGGAAGAGCAACCAATTTCCATTACTAATCGACGAACAAGCCTGCAAGCGACGTCATATTCACGTCGTGCTTTAAGGATATCACCTGGGCAGGTTTTGCACCCTACTGGTTACGATGAACATGTCGTAGATGAGAGAGAATGTTGGACTGGCTAGAAATGCAGTCGTGTTGCCGAGGGACTCACGACAACAATTCTATAAACACCGTTATTTTAAAATGTACCAAAAAGTAACAACATGTTGAACGAAGACTGAATCAGAAGGAAGCGGTTACCGACAACATGTGGGTAAAATAACCCCGCTTCACTTGAAAATACCGGAGATCAAGTCGGGAAGTGGGTTCAGAGTAGCCTGTTGCAAGTTCTATAGATGCAACTACTACTAGTACAGTTGTACCCACTACACCATAAATTATCCTCATCTTGCAAAGCAGCAGAGCAATCACTGTGCCATTGTTCATTATTCTATTATAATCAAGGTGTCGATTAGACATCTGTGATGAATAACGTCCACTTTGTTTGTACTGTGACAACTAACTATGTATAATAAAATCAAGAAGAATTAAGAAATAAAAAAAGCTATGAGATTCAGTTTCTAAAAAACTTCCCGACAAGTGTTCAGGAGTTCGCGTAGGTTTTCACAACAGTGGCATGAATTCAGAGCAAGCGTCATTCGGTGTGGTACTTGTGTTTACAGCTATCCTTCGAGAAGATTTCAGTTGCTTATTTGAGCAGCAAAAGGTAATGTGGACGGGATATGGATACACAACTGCTAGCGACAAAACGTAAAACATGGAGCTGTTCCCGATACATAAGACGACCTTTTTAAGCCATCCACAGTGTCATTGCAGTGGTTTCCCAGTCACTGTGGAATCAAGAGAAATGAAATGGCAGAGGAGTTGGCGAAAACCGCTCATCATTCTTGTGTCTCAATGTGAAACAAACAGCTTTTATGAACAAACAAACCTAAAATATGCTTGTTCAGCTGTTTCACAGACGAAAGAAAGGAATCGGTTTTGCATACTGGTCATCCTAATCTTGGTGCCCAACTAGATCCTTAGCTCCCAAGGCGTATCGATGGTATCATACATCGCCTAATGCTCGGAACTGTTTACAAAAAGCACTTCATACCTTGTATTCAGCATGCAACAATGTCAGCATGTTTGTGCGGCCACAACGTCGAGGATATATCACCTGCTGATTGACTGTCACGCACAGATGGCGTCTAGAGCAAAAATCCTACACGCTAGATTGCGAGCGAACATTTACGTTGCAGAAAACACTAGGCCCCAGGCCTTCTACGATACATGCATAGCGATGAAGGTGTTGCAACGTATTTTTTTCAATAACACAAAAATTTTTGACCAATACTGAGCAGAATGTGTTGAAAGTGAGCATGGCGGCTATGTGTTTGGGCTGCCCAAATCTGAACTTTCAGGCTCACGGATATAGGACTGTATAGTATATGTATGTGTGTTATTTCGTTTGTTATGTCACTTTTTGTATGAATCAAACGTAAAGGGGTAGCCGTCACGAAGTAACGTTTACAACTTCTTTGTTTGTTTTTAGTCTAAAAAAGGGATCCGAATGTTCTTTAAACTAGCTATGCGACTTTTTAACAGTTTTTTTTTTCTTAGCTCAAGTTCAAGTTGATGAGAAATATACGTATGTCTTTACAATTAAATCCCTTTTTTTCTTTTGATCGCAATGTGCAAGCATTGAGCCTTCGAGTTTTCTGTGTTCTTAATCGTGCTTGGTCGCAGCCAACTGCAATGCTCAGAAAAAAAAACGGGAGCTTCAAAGTGTACAACTGGCGAGCGGTGAACTAGAGTGTATGATAATTTAGGCGCGCACCAGAAAGCACAACACCACGAAAAAAAAAAGAACACACAACCACGTGCTCCTGTTTTTGCGTGTTGTATATTTTTTTTCACGCGGAACAGGTTATAATGAACCAACACCAACTCGCTATTTTACTGCAACTGTAGTGCCACCCCTCTTTCGCCGCTGCCTTTCAAGTGGTAAAAAGCGATGGCGGGCAGCGTCGTCGTCTCTTTGGGAACATTATACATGTCCTAGCCTTCTTGTCTCTTGCTTCCGGCTTTACACATTTATCATTCAACACGGGGAAGTGCTTGAGACACGATCATTTGGCCGGAGAAGCTCTTTTGTATTTCCCCGTAAACTCCGCGCTTCTTACACGGTGGATAGCCACTATGCAAACATTATCGCATTTGTCATTTCGTGCGAAGTATTCGATATCTGATTTTTATACTTCGTAAAAGTGTCATCTTGTGTGTTCAGAGTCTGTTGCTACTACGGACAAGTGTGTCGTTACTCATATGAGAATATATAATATCTGCTCGTGAACGTAGCTTTACAGATCTCCACTTTCATTACGTACGTTTTGTGTTACACTCGACATTGCGCAAACAAATTGGTTTTTGTCCTCTGGCTGCAAAGCTAGTCGTTCATTCACACGCTTTCATCCAGATGAGAGACGTTTTTGTAGTTTCACAGGCTAATCAAACTTAGAAACACACTGGGCTAAATTGACCGAGGAACGTGGTGTTTTTGATTATGATTTCTCAGTTTGGACGAAACGATCACTCAGATATTGAGCTTCAAATATAAACGCGTCTAATGTTACACCTAGTGGTTTCAATTGAAATGAGCGAATTCATTAAATGATTTCGTGGCCTCTACTAACATCTCGTGACAAAAAAAAAACAAATTTTTATCTCGAGCCTCGGTCATGCGGGCCCAGATATATATGATATCGTTTTTGCTAACACTCTGCCAATAAAACGTATCAGAAAGAAAATAACTTTGAGAACGGGTATGTTCCAAGAACGAGCGAAGTTTTTAGTAATAGTGGCCTGGTTTGCTGACCTTATGCTACTACACGTTTTGCAGAGAGCCGGAAGCGACTCACAACAGAGTCCAATCGCCACGTTTCTTCACTACTCCGATAAATAGTATGTTCAAGCCTGCAGCAGGAATTTATCAGCCGGAATTATTGGTGGTTACGATACGTTTGGGATTACCATTTCATCATAAACACAGAGACGTGCCTGATCAGCAGTGTAGGAGATGAAATAAGTTAATTCAACGAGAATAGATAAAAACACCTGCATGGTGCTCGAATGGGGGAAAGAGATTGAGATAAAAAAGACTCTGTCAGGAGAAGGGCAAGAAAATAGAAGAAAAAGAAAATAGAAAATACTGTGATGCCGGTATGTTCACTTCACAATTTAGCGGTTTTGACGCAAGCTATTTGACAGTTTCTTAATTGACTTCTTCTCTTTCAGGAATCTGCAATGAACTTAAAAATTATGCAATTATTAACAAGGAAAAAACACAGGTCTAAGAAGTTTCCCTTTATGTAGTTATGATTGGCAAGTTGAGCTGAATTTGCTGTTTAACGTCAATCATGCCATGATAAAGAATTTTAATCATGCTCTACTATCATGAACACCGCGGAGTATAACAATGCCATTAGTTATTTCACACGAAGCTATTTACGCACCAATGATAATTATTATAGATGAGTGCAGAAAACTAAGCTTTTTATATATCTGTGTGCAGCGGGCGTTTTATATGGTATATAGTGAAGCCAGGTATTCTGAAGTGATTTTCAAAGCAATAGGCAAGCTCTATAACAATAAACAGCATCTGTTCGTCGTTGCTGTATTCAGTCATATTCGGTTGATATAGATTAGCTCAATTATTACATTGTGGAATTCGCTGAGTAGATCCCATAGTTTTTACTGTTCGCGGTTTCTTCCACTTGCTTGGAAGCGGACATCTCGACTAAACAGGATCAAAGAACGATCTAGTCTATTTGTGATTTAGACGCATGGCATATGTGCAAGGAATAATTGACTCTATAATATTAGGTGGGCTCGGTGGCTGTGCTTCAGCGCAGACCACTAATCCGTTGCTTTTCGCCATGCAGGTCCACAGTTTCTTCACTGGACTACTTTTGCCCGCAATTCTGGCCTTCCCCCAAGCTACAGCGATCGCAGCAAACCTTTCCAGCACGCCCGGTGCGGGCCCCTGCCCTGCTCCGTCCGCGACCGATTTAGCGTGCCCAACAGCGCTGCCACTGCCCTCTTTGGTTACCCAATTACCCTGGAAAGCGCTATCGTCAGCAACATCATCCACCAAGTCAGCTATAAAACCGCCCCTGTCGTCCCGCACGCTCTGTGGGCTCGGTGGCTGTGCTTCAGCGCAGACCACTAATCCGTTGCTTTTCGCCATGCAGGTTAGTCGAATGTCTCATTCTTTTGGAAAAAAACTAGCAATTACTTTCTTATACAGCTACCGAGCCCACGGTGTTGCGCTACAATTGTTGTTGAATGTGTTCATGTGATGCGGTCGCTTTTGCTTTTGGCGGGAGATATTGAAACCAACCCTGGCCCTCCCAGTATTGAGGACGTATTGAACGAGTTAAGAAAGCTATCGGCTGGCCAGTCGAAACTGATTACCGATATACTAGACCTTAAAAACCAGCTACTAACAACAGACAAAACCCTATCGGACCTCAATAAACGCATGACTGATTTAGATGGACATTATCACGCCATTTCAACCATCCGAACCGACCTGGACACTATAAAAACAGATACCACTGAAATGGCTAACCAGATTGACCGTCTTGCTGCACAGATGGATGATACCGAAAACAGGTCCCGTCGCAATAACCTGATCTTTTATAACATTCTCGACCCAAACCCTAAAGAAACATTCGCAGAATCTGAAGAAATCGTCACCCGTCATTGTCATGATCACTTGAAGTTCACCGTTGACCCTAATCACATTGAACGCGCACATCGCCTAGGACGCCATACAGGAGGCCATAATCGGCCACTCATTGTAAAATTCAATCAGTTCAAAACTAAAGAATCTCTACTTTCTAATGGCCCCAAATTTAAGGGAAGCAATTTCAGTGTCGGCGAAGATTTCTCTCATCCCGTTAGAGTTGCTCGTAAAAAACTGATCGCCTTCGCTAAATCAAAATCTACTTCCTACTCATTGCGGTTCAAAACATTGCACATTGGTACCAAACGCTACGTGTATGACCACTCCACAGATTCTGTTCAGGAAATGTTGTAGCGATTGCCCCCTCATCAAAATAGGCCTCACCGCCCTCGATCCGCCCCTCGATCAAACTTATTGCTCTCTGCTATCTCTACTAACATACGCAGCTTTATTCCAAAACGTGACATTATTTCTAATCTGGTGTTATCATCTGATAGCAACCTTCTGATACTAACGGAAACATGGCTTACTAGTGACGTCGCTGACGGCGAGGTACTCGCTGACCTACCCAATTTTAGAGTGTTTCGAAACGATCGCAGCGGCACGAGAGGAGGAGGAGTACTCGTCGCTGTCAATCACAGCACATCCTGTTCGTCTATAAACATTGTGTCCGACCTTGAAATCTTGTGGCTTAAATGCCATGCCGCACCGCACTCAGTTTTACTAGGCGTTTGCTATAGGCCCCCTGACAGTACTCCCGATTTTTCTTCTAAGCTCAATAATATCTTAAGCGAAATAACGACTAAACACCCTAACATGCATGTAATTTTGTTTGGCGATTTTAATTTTCCTAATATCGATTGGACAAGCCAGCCTGCACCAGCGGCTACGTCAAGGGAATCGAACGACTTTCTTGATGTATGCCTTAACTTTAACCTATCTCAAGTTCTTACAGAACCAACCCGCGTTACCAATAACTGCCAAAATATTCTGGATCTTATATTAACCAGCCATCCCGAGTGCGTGTCCTCCATTGCATACCTGCCTGAAATCAGTAACCATAAAGTCATTCATGCTGACTTCGTCATTAAGCCCGCTTTAGCCCCGACCATAAAAAAAACTATCCGTTTGTATGATAAAGGAAATTACGAAGCAATTAACTCTGAACTAACGAATTTTTACTCCACTTTTGACACTGCCTTTTCTCATCATAATGTAACCGAAAACTGGCTGATTTTCAGAGATAATTAAGCTAAACGAAATGGTTGATAAATACATTTTCCAAATTAACATCAATCCTAATACCGCCCAACCCTGGTTCAATAAAGCACTGAAACGATTAGAAAACAAGAAAAAACGCTTCTTCCGCGCAGCCAAGTCCCGTAACACCCCTGATGCATGGAACAAGTACAAAGCCGCCGAATCTGCTTATCTGCAAGCCATACGTCACGCCAAACACTTATTCTTCCATTCGGACGTACCGAACATGCTTAAGAACAACCCCTAAAAATTCTGGCAAGTCATAAACCCACAGGACATGCGCAATATTACACTATGTAATAAGTTAGGGGATGCCCTAAGCGACGCGGAATGTGCACGCGTGTTTAACGCCGCCTTCGCATTCGTTTTCACCCAAGAAACTGAGTTGTCATTTACCATCCCTCATGCGAACTTTGAATGTACAATGCCACCAATTGCGTTTTTTTCCAGCGGTATTTCATCACTAACAGACAAAATCAAACTTTCTTCTTCAGCTGGTGTAGACAACATTACATCCAAACTCCTGAAAAATACTAAACATATCTGTGCAGCATATCTGTGTCTACTATTTTCACAATCAGTTTCAACAGGAATGCTGCCTCCAGATTGGAAGCACGGAAAGGTCGTTCCAGTCCACAAATCAGGTAACAAACAATCACCATTAAATTATCGTCCCATTTCATTAACCAGCGTACCCTGCAAACTCCTCGAGCATATCATCTACACACATATCATGGACTTCCTTGATTCCAATAATTTTTTCATCCTGCGCAGCATGGCTTTAGGAAAGGGTTCTCGTGTGAAACGCAGCTAGCCATATTTGTTCACGACCTTCATGTTAACCTCGACTCTAACCTTCAGACTGACGCCATCTTCATCGATTTCGCAAAGGCATTTGATAAAGTTCCTCATGAGCGCCTACTACTAAAGCTTGCCGCGTTGAATTTAAATGATGACGTATTAGCATGGATTAAAGAATTCCCAACTAATCGTTTGCAATCACTTTCCGTCAACAATCAAATGTCTCACACTACCCCGGTAACCTCAGGTGTCCCTCAAGGGTCTGTCCTAGGCCCGCTTCTGTTTTTGATTTACATTAATGACCTACCATTACATGTATCTTCTAACATACGCATGTTTGCAGACGACTGCGTTATTTATTGTAAAATAAACAACGTTTCGGATAACACGTCTCTTCAAACTGACTTACTAAGCTTACAGGAATAGTGTAACTTTTGGCTAATGGAACTCAACCCTAACAAATGTAAAACTGTTTCCTTTCACCGCCGTCGAAATCCGATAGTAATCCCGTACCAAATTGCTGACACAAACCTCGAATTAGTTCCTTCCTATAAATATCTCGGAGTAACCCTTTGTAGCAATTTAACTTGGGCAACGCACATTACGAACATCATTGCATCTGCTAACAAAACACTCGGGTTCTTAAAACGCCATTTGCGTCACGCTCCTAATAATGTCAAATTACTAGCTTATCAATCTCTCGTAAGGACGAAGATAGAATACGCATCAGCCATTTGGAGCCCGCATCAAGCATATCTCATCAATCAACTCGAGTCACTTCAAAATCGAGCCACACGATTTATTCATTCTACGTACTCTTACGACGTCAGCATATCAGCACTGAAAACAGAATCTGGCCTATTATTGCTTGCATCTCGTCGCCGCATTTCTAGTCTTTCCCTTTTTCATAAGTTTTTTTACAGCTCGCTCGGCAGGCCACCATACATTCTTCCTCCGGCACGCATCTCCCATCGCACTGGTCACCCGCAACAAGTTGCGCGGCCGCGTACGCGCACCGTCACTTTTTCGTCCTCATTCTTTTTTCGTGCAGCTACGGACTGGAACGGCCTTTCTAACGAAATCACCGCCATAACCTGTCCTACCTCCTTTTTGAACACCGTAAAAATTACCTTGCATTGTAAAAAAAATGGCTTTCTCGTTTTCATTAATGTACCCACCCCTTATGTAATGCCCCTTCAATGGGGTCTTTAAGGTAATAAAATGAAATGAAATGAAATGAAATGAAATTATTGTGCGAACTATTATACTGTATACTGTTGCGGGAAGTGTTTATTACATTGACACCGGTCAGTTAAACACTGCACAGAGCGCACAGAAACGCACGACAACAGGGCAGCTCAAACTCAGTGCCACAAGAACATCGTTGCTTTCATTCCTTCGGGGTAATTTAGGTGCCCGTGCCAGAGATACCTTTGTATACCCCTGGCATTACTCCGATCTGCGAAGCACCGTCCCGGTGTTTGTTACGGTTAGAAGGACATGCAGCTATTGGAGGGCTTCAGACATGAAACATGCACAATGCCAGTTATTGCATCAACAGTCTAGTTCGTAGTCGGGAAGATTTCATAGGTGACAGGTGTCACCTGAAGCCGAACTCAACACTACCCAACGTAATGCGCTAAATGTTTCTCGCAGGGGCCGGCACGACTATATGGGAGCCACAGAGGCACGAGAGAGCTCGGAGAGAGTGCATAGAAGTTAGGTTTTTTTTATTACGGTATTCCTTATAGTCATCATTATAAACTCGCAAAGTAACTTGAAGCTTATTGGAAAAGTTGCTGATCTTCTACTCCTTGTAGAATAATCTTGCAGAGTAACTCTGCAAGCTTATTCACAGGGAACCTGATGTTGTTTACCTACTGCAGCTAAATTCAACGCAGCAAAGAAGACGTCAACCGAATTCAGTATCACTTGCTCGGGCATAAAATTTACTATCTCTATTACCACCGTTATCTCTCGGAGACTTTAACTCAAGGCACGTCGATATTGCCAGTGTTAAATCACCTGCATTGCATGAGAATATTTGCTTTATAGCCGTGTTTATTTATTACTTCAATAATTGGTACTAATTCACTGCAAAAGAAAAGAATTTGTGTACTAATTTCCCAGTTGTCCAATTTCAAATTGCGAGTTAGTAATACGGAATGTCCTGTTCAGTATAGTTGGTAACATTTCATAAAAGACAGATTCGCAGATTTACGATGCACATACACTGTTGTGACTTCGATACTTGCTTTTATTGACGCTAAACACAAGACGCGAGACAGGAAGCCAGAAAAGCGTCTGCGAAATCTATCTAGAGGCTGGGTCGGATGCTGACAATATAATGATTATTACAAGAAAAATATTCGGGCATATTCACAAATGAGGTAATTAGAATACTCGCTTGCTGCCTTCATACATTTTACTGTAGATGATCAAGAGATGACCCTGAGAAGATCTATATGCCAGCTCGTTGACCGGACTTACACGTAAGCATGATGAGGAATTCTCAGAAAGCTGCGCAAGTTGAGCTGGACGACATAGCTATTGTTTGTGAGACTATACACTTGACGTTCGTTCTTCTCATTTCTTGGAGAAGGAGAAACGACAGGGGCGCAAAAGTGAGGCTGCTCAAAAAGAACGCCCGAAGCACGAACGTGGTGAAGGGGCCACTAAAATTTCCCCGCCGCATGAACTGTTTTAAAACGCCTGGGAGCAGTAGAAGGACTTATCGACAAAACTAAGCGTGTTATTATGGTTCGCCTTCAACTAGCCGTTGTACGGCTATCTGTAGCGATGAACAAAGCGAAAACACTGAAGTCCTCAAATAGTCCCTCCTCACCTGGAACCAACCAGAAGTGCCTCGCAAACCTGTTTGTGCGTTGGTGCGTGGAACTTGGTGGTGCTGCAGTGCTGACTTCGGTATGATGCGTGAATGAAAAGAACAAGAGGAAAAATCTTTGGTGACAGGCGCAGCGCATTGACCACAATAGGTGACCTTTAGGTACCTAGTTACTTGAGGATCCTCTCAAAAGTACATAAATTTTAATAGAAATAACAACAACGAATGAAGAACGGACTGAGCTGGCAGCCTCAATGGCACCTGTAAAAAACGCTGCAATAAAAAAGCTGAGCATTCAAAGCCAGTTTCGAAGAAATGTGGGTCTCGAGTTTGGAAGACACCCGTTGCACAGGTCGAGTTGGCTGCCGCAAAAGTGATTCAGTTGCCTTGTTCGCTGCATTGGAAGGACATCGACTCCTGCTTGTCTGAAGTCTGGTGGAAACGTGCAGAAGCAGTCTGAGCAGTAGCGCAGCCAGGAATTTTCATTACTGGACTCTTAAAAAGGTGTCACATCTGAGTCCCGGACCCCTTTTTACAGAGACCGTAAGTAGCTTCAACCTATCGCTCATGAATCCTAAACATTTGAGAATACGCTTTTGTGGTTAGTTACATTTCTAAAGGGGCAATAAGGCGACCAGTCTTATGGCTGATTAACTTTTGTTATATTTGTTTCACCATGTAATTACTGTGTTAGTTCGAATTGTCAATTTGTCATGTTAGACAACAGCTAATAAAACAAAGCCTCCCCCCCTCCCCCGCTAAAACTTGATCATTCAATCATTCTCCTTTTTAGTTGCTGAGTTTTCATTTTGTTTGTTCATTTCAAGGCTGCCGAACAATGATAAAAACTGCGGAAGAAGCTGTGATTGGGAGGCATGCGGTAGAGGAGGGCGGAAAAATTTCAGCCATCTGATGCTCTTTGATATTAGTGCAGGCTACACAGCACAACTTTCGCACCTATATATTCTACTGAAATTGCACCATAAAGGCCGGGGCCTCCTTGATTGGACCCTCCCATAAGGCTTCTGTAGCCATGTACCATAACCACTGCCCAAGTGAGGTGGCCTACTGATCTGCACCAGCGTGTTTTGGTTTTTATGGGGGCATTTCTGTTTCAAGTGAAATCTATTAAATCATGGTAACACCACGCAAAAAAAATTTACCACTGCTTTCTTTTATGTTTTCTTGTTCCGAAGCTTCTGAACATCTAAGTGAATATGACATTGTCTTGTTGTCGTAAACAAACTTTTATAGAAATAACACAGAACACACACACTCCATAAATTAAGGCTTTTATGCGACTTGTATTCTAACAGCGACTTGAAGGCTATCAGTAGGTCTGATTCGGTGCAGTACAGTTTGCACCGGTAAGTCCCCTTCACTTGATCACGTTACGGGTGTTTTCACTAGATTTTTACACATCGCTACTTGCACATAGGTGCGCCGTAACAAAGCACAGTCTTGTAAATATACCTAATTAGGGCACCTACAGGATGCATGAGTTTGAATTAAGACTCGTGTTTTCCTATAGTCATAGAAGGGCATGTAAAGGCGTGTAAAGTTTACTTATTCGTTACATTTTCACGCAGCAACGGTAAATACCCTGAAATGCGCGTTGATAAATTAAAGAGCTTGCCACTTCTCAGAAAATATATAGCAACACATCAGCGACCGAGAAAATTGAAGCAGTGCATACCACAATAACGAAGGTTTACTACATTTTATGAAAGAGGGGAGAAATGAAACACAATTAGAGATCACTGGTGTACATCAATTTGCGTACTCAGTTACATACCTCTAAAGTCCTAAATATTCCAAGTGGTCTAGGCAATTCATTATGTACAGTCTTGACTTTGGTAAGAGAATTGAAATCTTCTTAAAACTTCTTAAAAGAGCTGCAACTCAAGGACCTGTACATAATCTTGAGCTGGAACAACGAAAAGCCATCATGCATCCTCCATGGAGTGTGGAATAAAAAGTCCGCTCTCCCACACTCGTCTGCCAAAGAAAAATGCCGAATAACTATTCAATAAGGCTTGTTAATAGCTTTATTGGAAAAAAAAACTGTAGGTAAACATATACCTACATCACAACAATTATGCAAATGTGTCACTATGTAAATGTAAAAGCATAAACACGTACAAAAACAATTTTTTACTAGCACTGCCATTTCACTGAAGCAGAATCAAAAGTGCGCTCTTAAGCACATAATGACGTTCTCTATCAAAAAGAAGGGTGATAAAATTTAAATAACCGTCTGTTTGTTCACTAAATCTTCTATAATGCAAACTACGCACGCTGAAGCGTTTCTCTGGTGCAACGTATTTTCTGCGCATGATTAGTGTTGGTGTCTGTCGCGTTAGTTTTTTGTTTATTTGAGTTTCCTTGTTAAACAGCTAGTGCTCGAACTATATATTCATCACCCTGTGCTCTATTCTGAGCATGCCAATTTTTGTACTCACTTGTGTTTCCTACCTAAACCATAATCAAAAGAGGGCAGCACTTCACAGCTGCAAGTGCTCACAGCAAGCATCTTCTAAAAATAAACTTGATAAGACAGATGCTTGGGCTAGTTGGTGATTGGGAATGAACATATTTGCACAGCGCAAGACTACAAATAGTCACGGCGTACAAACGCAAGAACAGACAAGGACCGAAAACAGCACCGACTTCAACTGAAATTTTATTAGCGAAAACGCTGGAATAAATAGTCGTGAAAAAAACCAGCACATCAATGCAGAATCGCACAACTTATCAGGTCACAACCAGAAATATATTACCTTGTTCAATTGGGTTCAATAACACACCTGAGCACAAATTGAAAATATACTGTGTCAAAGCCATATCGTCAATTTCTTTTTTTAACGAGTGCAATAAAAAACATGACATACATTACTCAGCATTTGCATTTGATTGACCTCAATAATCTCACGTGTTAGCTTTCTCGGGGATATATGTATCAGCATGACTTCGGTTGCACTCACTAAAAAGAAATCAATTATGTGGCTTTGAAGCAATAGATTGTGATTTTGCGCAGAGGTGTGGTGTTGTACCCACATAAATGAGAAAATAATTTTTGGCTGTTGTTGAATCTCGTCCAGGGACTGACAAGGCCAAGGGTCCAACGGGCAAACAACAGCGTTTATTGCCGAAGCGTACGACTGGGGTTACATCACGGGAAAGGAAGACAGTGCTTTGAGCGTTACCATTTAAGCACTAGTGGGCGCATGCGCACTAACGACAGTTCGGTTATCAGGTGTGCTATCGCGAACACCACACTTCCTCTGCTTTTATTCGGAAGCTAATAGTTCACGTTCCCTCTCAGAACCAATCAGGCGGTCGGCGATTTCGTAGCGGGTAGCGCCGATCCAGGTCGCCTCGAGAAGTGTCTGTCAGCAACGTCGGTGGTGAAGGCGAAACCCTAGCTGCAGGCAATGAAGGTGCTGGCTCCGGTTCGGTGTCACTCTGTGGCCACACGGAGAAACCGTCGTCTTGCGCGACGTCTTCGGCAAGCCCTGCCGTGCCTTGAAGTAGCTGGTTCTTGTGGCGCCGCCACTCGAAGCATCCTGAAGATGTCGACGCTCGTACCCTGAAAGACACTGGTCCACTTTGAGCCATCACCACAGCTGGTACCCATTTGGGCTGTCCCCTGTAATTTCGTGCAAGTACATGATCACCAACACTCACGTCACGCACACGACACTGTCGGTTCACCGTCTGTCTGAACTGATTGTAAGCCACCCTTTCCCCCACGGCGGGTTTGAGTACATCGAGGCGGGTGCGCAAACGTCGCCCCAACAACAAGTTGGCTGGTGCCTCGTGTGTCGTAGCGTGGGGCGTGTTGCGATAAGCGAGCAGAAACTTGTTGAGCTTTACCTTCATAGGTTGATGCACGTCATCCTTTTTTAGCGCGTTCTTCAGGGTCTGTACGAAACGCTCCGCAAGTCCATTGGTGCTGGGATTGTAGGGGGCTGTTTGCACGTGTCGGCAACCCATCTCCCTTACAAACTGCTTGAACTCCTCTGACGTGAACTGTGGGCCGTTATCCGACACGATTGTCTCAGGGAACCCAAAACGAGCGAAAACATCTCGTAAGCACTCAATTGTTGCATCTGCAGTAGTTGAACGCATCATAAAAACTTCGGGCCACTTCGAGTGAGCATCGACCACTATAAGAAACATTGACTGTTGAAATGGTCCTGCAAAATCTATATGTATGCGCTGCCACGGCGCTGAGGGCCAGGCCCAAGGGTGCAACGGAGCTTTGCAAGGGGCACTGCGCTGTTCTTGGCAATCTGTACATGACTGCACCATACGCTCAAGGTCCCCCTCGATGGACGGCCACCAGACGTAACTACGCGCAAGCGCCTTGCTGCGAACTATACCTGGGTGACCCTCGTGTAATTCGGCCAGAACTGCTCTCTGCAGCTTTGCGGGAATGACTACCCGCGTTCCCAGCAAAATGCATCCTCCATGCAATGTCAGTTGATTGCGTCTGGCGAAGTATTGTTTCAGTCTATGGTCATTGACAAATATTGGCCAGCCTGTGCTTATGCACTCTTTTACTTTCGCCAGATCGTTATCCTGCTCTGTGGCATGGGCAATTCCTTTGCTCGACACTGGTAGGGAGGCCAGCCGCAATGAATAGAAAGTCTCTTCCGACTCCTGCGTTTCGTCTTTCACACATGGTAGCGGCAAACGGGAGCAAAAATCGGCTTCTGCGTTATCGGCTGATTTTCTAAAAAGAAGGTCGTATCTGTATGCCGACAACGTCACAGCCCACCGCTGTAGGCGCGCAGCCGCGATAGGCGGAATACCTGTTGTTGGCCCCAAAATTTGCTGTAAGGGTTTATGATCAGTGATTAAAGTGAATGCGCGGCCATAAATATAGCAGTGAAACTTTTTTATGCCAAAGATTATGGCCAGCGCCTCTTTTTCAAGCTGGCTATATTTCTTCTCTGCCTCGGAAAGCGTGCGCGAAGCAAAAGCAACTGGCCTAGACTTCCCGTCCTCAAAAACATGGGAGAGCACTGCACCTACCCCATACTGCGATGCGTCACAGGCCAGCTTTAATGGCCTATCCGGGTCGTAGTGGGCCAGCACCTGCGGCGATGACAGCATTCTTTTAACTTCGTTGAACGCGTCTCGGCAGCAGTCGTCCCAACACCAAGGAGCGTCTTTCCGTAAAAGCTGGTAAAAAGGCACAGCCATTGTTGAAAGATTAGGCACAAACTTTCCATAATCCATCTGGCACAAACTCCATCTGGCCCAGCTGCCCTCTGCTCACCATCTGGCCCAGCTGCTCACCAGACCGCATTGTCGCTTCTTCACCACACTGCTCGCTACTCTTCATTTTTCATCCCATCCTCGTCGCCAGTGTTGAATCTCGTCCAGGGACTGACAAGGCCAAGGGTCCAACGGGCAAACAACAGCGTTTATTGCCGAAGCGTACGACTGGGGTTACATCACGGGAAAGGAAGACAGTGCTTTGAGCGTTACCATTTAAGCACTAGTGGGCGCATGCGCACTAACGACAGTTCGGTTATCAGGTGTGCTATCGCGAACACCACAGCTGTGACGCAATAGGTTGCGCATTATGCTGTGATGTGCTGGTTTTGGTTACGAGTATATAATTCCACTGTTTTCACCAATAAAATTTCAGTTCAAATCAGTGCTTTTTTCTGTCCTTTTGTCTTTTTCTTCGTAGTCACCACGTAAGTACTCGTAGTTTTGCGCTGTGCAAATATGTTGATTCTGAAAGTCATATTTATTAGTTTTACTGGCACCAAATCACGATATATATGCGACGCACACCTCAGGGGAGGGTGGCAGATGCATCGATCATCTGGTGTGTTGTTTTTATGTGCACTGATATTTGAAGAGTACACGACCCAAAAGTATTCCGCCTTCTTGAAAATGCATCTCAACCAATGTACAACCAAGAGAGAGAGATAATAAACGATTGTTGGTAATGTTTGACTAGATACTAGAGTGAGTGGGCAACTTAGTCCAAAGCTCCACTGGCTGTAGCGGCTTGCCGAGCAGGTGGACGTTAAGCATCTTCTCATGGCTGCAATAAATTCATACCACGTGCAATTATTTATGACATTAACTGTCTCTTCGTTCCATTTCAATATTGTCTACTGAACCAAGAACCAAATGCTCTTTACTTGCTCCGATGGGGGCCTAACATAGTCCACAATGCCTCCACCGAATGCAATACAATGCCAACAATTACGACGAACCACATCTCATCTCTGTTCTAGAATGTAGATTGAGAAGGAATTCTCAAAAAAGTGGAGATTTACGTTTTTTGTATTGCGCACCAGCAGCTGTTGGTCCGTTTCACCGACTCTACCGCCCATAGCCAAAACTTCATGGCGAGAAAAAAATTGTTTCTATCACAAACTCAAGTGAATGACCTAATGCATTGAATAAGAGAAACTGTCATTAATGAACGCTGCATAAGATAGTACAAGACATTTGCCACTACGCAGCCTCTTTATAACAAAAAGAGACCTTTGTGTCCCTTTTAGTCTCCTCAAAAGAAGCAAGACGTTCAATACCTAGTAACGGCTGAAGTGCCCGAATGGGAGAGTCCAAGCACAAACGAACCAATAATTCATTGCAACGATTCTCTAGCGCCCATACATATTCAATCGGCCGCAGTAGACTCCCTGGTGTACGGAAGCGGAAATACTTGTGCACTGGAGAGCATCCACATGGCTCATTTATAGCCACTAGCAGCCAAATATTGAACGCTCTGGCTAGCTGCGTGCTTTGATTCCTGCTCAATCTTTGATGCATGCGCCTGTGTTCGCCAAAAAAAAAGCCCGTAGTAAGACTGGGACAACCCTTTTACTCTTGCACAAGATTGAGCGAGTCCAGGAGTGGTGTAATGGCTGGCCATGGCCCAAGTCAAGAAAATCTGGCGAAATCGTGAAGCGTGCACCACAAAAAGAAATCTTTTATAGAACACGAAAGCTTGCTCTTTCCGAAAAAGTCCATTTATTGCAAGATATCTTAGCACCCGTCGTACAGATCACTATACTCAGATTTCACAAAGCATTTCGATGCTCCACCCACGATGTAGCTGAAGTACTTCGTTATATACGCTGTGTAGCATATATTTCGCTCTCGAAGGTAAAACACGTTAATGTTACCAGTCGTACCGACGTGAACCACTGTGCAACATTTCAGTGTGCAAGCCTCCTGTACCCGGGTAATATGCAGCATTCGGTAGTTCTGCCTCAATTTTTTGGCGATTTCAAAGTTTTTAAAACAAGAGAAGGAAGAGCACGTCTTAATGTTTGTAGGATTGATTAATATGTGGGGTTTAACGTCCCAAAACCACAATATGATTATGAGAGACGCCATAGTGGAGGGCTTCGGAAATTTCGACCACCTGGGGTTCTTTAACGTGCAACTAAATCTGAGCACACGGGCCTACATTTCCACCTCCAGCGGAAATGCAGCCGCCGCAGCCAGGATTCGAGCCCGCCACCTTTGTGTAAGCAGCCGAGTATCTTATCCACTAGACCACTGCGGCGGGTCAAATTTTTGTAGGATAAGCGAAGATATATTGCAGAGAGAAGCCCAAGTGAAGAAAGAGGTGATCTGTTGTTTGCTCGAGATGAGTTGTGCTTAACTCTAGTAGCGTTTTATTTAAAATACTGTTTCACTACTTGTTCAGTTCTGTAGGCAACATTAAACGCAACGTAATGAGAACGACTAAGGAGAACAAAACACGTGTGAGTTCAGTACAGCCATTTCTTATGTTCTGCTGTCCCTGATTTGTGGAATTGTTGCTAATTCACACTTGCTAATTTCTGCGAATACCTTCATCTTTGAGACAGTCTTCAGCCTAAACAAGGCTCGACCATCGTACTTCTTGAAGCTCTCAGCTGAATCGGATCCAATAACAATAGAAAGGGATCGCTCTTGTTGGCGCTCATTAGCATACCGGTCTGACTCTACTACATGTAGTTGTACGTGTTAATGAGACTGACACGCACACTAGACTCAAGTAACTACCACACATTGGTTGCGGAACCCACGTGATTTATCTGTGGTACCCACGTAAGCATCCGAGGTTCTGCTTCAGAAGCTCAAAGGCAAGCGCCAGAAGTGGAATACTAAAACAAACAAGAAGCCTGTGAGTTGCGCCTTATTACGATAGAGTTGCTCACATGTTTATGAATCTTGCCATTAGGTACCAAATTTCAAAAGTTCCTTCTGCTCCCCGAAAACTTCCGATGAGGTGCAGTTTTAATTGTAAAGAAAATAAAAAAAAACTGCAACATGAAATAAAAGTAACACAATTTTGTAGAATGCAGCGCTGGAGTTGTGGGCAAGATCCCACTCTCTTGTGATGAATTGTATGTAGGTTAGTCAGGCTGATGTGTTAATGAGTGCCTCAAAAGACACGGGCGATCCCTACGGACTGGTATTCGCCCAGATGTTAGCCTAATGCAATCTTCAAGTGACCTCCGAAAGATGAAGCGACCCTGCCCCGTTGATAATGTTTTATTAAACCTTTCGGACACCTTTTTTTCTGCTCCTAGCCATGAACTGCTTCTATGTGTAGCGGGTTATTATTGTGCATTAGATTATGAAAATTATTGGTGAGTAAGTCTAACATACTAACATAAAACCAGGAAACTATCACTGAGATCTACGCGGCAGCCTAATAAAATGCATTGTTGGATCGCACTGCTCGGCCAGCTCCTCTTCCATGGCTCGCGCTGCATATAGGGACCCCATACATGGTAGCCCAGCCATAACTACTCACCGTTGGAGCCTTCCCCAAGTATCATGACCTGCATAAACACATGAAAAAAGAAATCCCGCCTAAAATAACGTTTTGTTGAGTGAGTTGGACTACGTTCATAATTAATTCTGAGGCGCAGGAAAACACCATCACAATAGAGGACGCGGCCCAGTTGTGTGAGGCGCTCTTACCCGTGTATTTTCTTCTGATTGTGTTTTCTCATGCTTTAAAATCAATTATGAGCGAGAAGAGAAACGGCGATCCTTCATTGCCATACGAGGGGGGAAGCTCCGTGAAGTACAGCCTGCTTGCATTACGCGGGTCCCGCCGAGCCAAGTGCGAAGCAACAACAGAGAGACAGTAGACGTCTGAGCTATCGAAAACACGCTGAGGCGGAGCTTGTTCTCTGCAGTGACACAATCAACCACTGTGCTTCTTTGACCAACTTGTTGCAATCTCAACTAGATGTTTTGCAAGCGAAAGAGATCGATGGTGTTCTAATTACGATTTAGGAACGTAAAGGATGCGCTCATACAAATGAAAAATGGAGAAGATGCATGTACTGAAGTACGGATTCCGAATGCGTCAGCTACAGTTAATGACTTTGACATATAGGTGCAGCAAGCTATAATATCTATCGCGTGCAATGACATAATATTGGATAAATAGCAAAGAATGAGTACTATTGTGCAGCTGACTTCGTTACGAATAAGGAGCCTTCGAGGGATCTCAGTTTAGTGAAAAACACAGCCTAAACGTAACTTGTTTCATTTAAAAAATTTGTCAATCGAGAATAAAGAAACAGTTCAAAAAGCAAGAACTTGCTATGTGACATTGTATCAGCAATGGCAGGAAAACCAAGGAATTCTAAAATAATAAGCACAATACTATACGACGAGACGCATGTAGACAAGTACGCCACTTGGCCAATGTCTGCTAAAATAAGGTAATCGAACGAAGCACACACAACACAAATGCCTTCGGACATCGTGTTACAGCTGTGATAAAATGAATAATTTTGAGCCTAATAGTTTCACTTTATTTACCGTGTAAAAAAGGACAACCAAAATATGCCGTTATGCGCTGCAATATTGCCTTGAACTGCATCAATCATTGAAAAATTGGTTTTGTTGTTAGGGAGTATGGTAAAGCACAACCGCCTAAACAGTTATTCTAAATTTCATTACTACAGGAATGGTACACACCTTGAGGAGCAAACCGATGCACTGGAGAGTGCGTCAGATTGTTCTAAGCCCTTGAAAATGGCGCCCAAGACGTCACCTCATTACGCATACCCGGATCTTTTTGATCATTTGTTTCCGTGTGTATGCATTTTATAAAAATAATAACTGTGGCTGGTTTGGTTGGAAATATTCACTTCATAATATTTTCGCACTTTTGAGTGACAGATTTTTTATGAAGCTGCTTTTTTGTCACAATCGTTTTCTTAAGCTTCTCCAAATTCGAAATACTTTTCAATGAAAGTTATCCGACCAATGGCGTTCAAGTTTGTTTTTTTTTCAAATTATACCTGAATTTCTTTCAAGTAGTCTGAACCTAAACGATAAAAGGTCGTTGAATTTAAAATGAATGAAGTTAAAAAATAGATTCTTTGAAAAGTCTCTCTCCATAGCACGCGAAAACAAAGGGCAATATTTTTTCACCTATTGCATACATATAAAATCCCATTTTACATTTTCGGAACAATAACAATAGCTGGTTTAATAAGCGTGCCAAGTATCACGGTCATAATGTTTATCGTTTTTGACAAAACGTATTATTTTGTGCAGCAGCCTAGAATTTTGTACTCCACCAGTATCAAATGAGCATGATAAAGAATTAAAATTTAACCAACTGGAGGGCACTTGCTCTCTATTTAAGCACGCTAAATGTCACAGTAAGATAAAGTACAATTCCTGAGATATAAAGTTGAAACTAAAAGAATCTGTTGACCATACCATACACCCTTAAGGCTGCAGACGAATGTGTGCTTGGAAGTGGTATACATTTCAAGCTTTGATGAACAATGCTATTACAAAAGTTGTCGAATGATCACGACAAGCTCTTACGTGCGCAAGATTTTGTATTCCTAAAAAGTCATGCATCCTTATTTTAAGATTTTATACAAGCAGATATTGTCTTAGTGACTTTGACAATCACATCTCACTATTACATTTGACAGTCAAACAAAATGGCAAACTAAAGTGATTTAGAAATGTCGAACACAGTTTGCTGCTGAATCAAACGTTTAGGCATGCACATATGACTTGTTATAGGTGGCAAGCGCCAATCTTATTGCTTGCCAGTGTTCGCACTGTGTTCCCTCAACTAGAACGAAGTCCGCCGTGGTGGTGCACCTGTTACATTGCTGGACTGCTCACCTGTAGCTCAAAACAACGGAGTGAACACAGTGGCTATGGCACAGTTCTGTACTGACGCAATCCTCAAGCAAGAAAACCCATAAGCTGAAGCCTACACTCGTGGACGGAAACTCGCGTGGTTGATTACACAGATGAGGACAACTAACACGGAACTCAAGGACTGAAGGGTGGCGGGAATTGCTCTAAAGGATGCACTGGCGAGAGAAAAAATACCAGTAGCAAAGACTCTAAGAGTACATGTGTGTGAATGGTTTCATCGGTCAAGCACGCTGAGCACACACGCAGAAGCAACAGGGCATGAAAAGAGTTAAACAGGGTAAGATAACAGAAGCCAAAAAGAACTGCACTTCTCTGCTTGAATGTTCAATCTATGGCACACATTCTTAAATGTAATGGGGTCTGTTTTCTCCCCCCTCCCTCCCCATATTATATCTTGACGTGTGATCATCGTACTTTAACATATAATATGTATTCGATTTGTTCGAACATTTATTTTCCTTGTGAACGAAGCTCTTGTGTGGATACAAAAACGTCCTACTTTAATGTGAACATTCAAGGTCGATGTTCATTCTAACACGGTGGGCCAAAAATAGCAACCACAACGACGAGAAGGAGGGATGACTGTGGCGTCAAATATATGTAGCTAATAAATGCAGCGCATGCGTAGAGCCACTATGGCACCCCACCAAAAACGTTTACTTCACTTCTCTGGATTGTGTAGTCTCCCAAAATTTGGCACACAGCCAGTGAGAGCAATACAATGCTGTTCAAAAGAGAAAACATTGTGCAGCCAAAAATAAAAACAGCATATTGAACCATGCTTTTCTCTTCAATAGAGCGAGGCGAATTCCCGTGACCTAACCCTCTACGTCACAGTGAATGCAGCACCTACATCTCCAGTGGTGGCTCTCGTCCCCAATAGGCGCGCGCTCGCCGCAGTCATGCTTCCCATCTCTCCATGCACTCATCCATTCGTCCATCGGTACATCCGTGGTTCTGTACATCCATTCATCCATCAATGCATCAGTCTTTCCGTCAATTCGAATGTCTATCTGTACGTGTGTGCGGACGACTGACAATCTTTTATACAAGTCGGCGACTTCAACGCACACAATATCAGCCTTGGGACTTAGCTTCACCAATTCGTCGTTATTTACTCTGTGTAAATGCGTGGATTTTTTAATCGCTTCACTACAAGCAATCACGTGCAGCCTAACGGTTTGAGTGAGTTATTCCTAATTGTTTACTTCGAGTTATGCACCCTATGCAGACAATTTTCGACTGATCTAATTAGAACTCGTTGCTTTCTTCGGGGTCATATATGCATGTGAAGCGTCTACACAAAGGAACTAGTGCTGCGCTTAAATTTTTCTTTCACCTTTGCACACGTGAGTCACAGTCTATGCTTGATGTTATACTGGCGCATCACCCGCATGCCTCGCAACACAGTGCAGCTTCCCAACTCGCTCACTGTGGTGAAGATTGCCTAGCGCGTTCATTTGCGACCTTAGCACGAGGTTTTCAGAAAAAAAAAGTTTGTGAAGTGGAAAAGCCTGTCAGACCCTAACTCTTGCTTTGTTTTTTACGCTTTTTTATTTTACACAAGCCTATCTGCCTGCCACAAAACTTTGCAATCAGCTGCACCGGTCTAAACTAAATTGTTTCATGCACGTCATCGGTTACCTAAGTCGTCGACCCAGTTGCACTTCACATTGACAGAGTGGTGGTGAACAGGCAACGTCAGCCGCTTGAACCAGTCTTCATTCTCTTGTGTTGTGTCAAACAAATCGCCAAGATGGATACTCTCCGCCACCGGGGCAAGAGTAGTGGACCAAAGACACAGCATCGTAAAAGCACTGAAGACGAAAAGGAGCCCCCGATAGTGCAAGACAAGGATCAACGGTCTTTAACCCAGACTTTTGATCTTATGAATAAACATTTTCTTAAAGTTTGATGGCGTTATACTGTGCGCATGCTTGCCGAGAGCACAAAATACGCCTGATTTTTCTGATGTTCGAGAGTATTGGGTTCGAGTGAAGGTGTTTCAGTGATAGCGTTATGCGCGACAATGCAAACCATTTTGCGCAACCAAATAAAGTGATGTTTGCAGTACGAATGGCTTGATTTGGTCTACAGTGCCTATTACGTATGGTATTTTCAAGTTGAAAGCATTTTAAGAAGCCACAAGTTAATTCACTTTATTGAGTTGCCTACTAGAGCAACAAAGTTTTTATGCCGGGTCATTCAGAAGCAAGCAGCGTCTACATGACACAGCTTACTCTCTGTGCTTTACGGCATAGTTCTACGACAAAACTTTGCAGCACGCTCTCCTGGAAAGCGCAAAGGTATGGTATGTTTTTTTTTAGCATTGCGTGTTGCTAATCGTCTGAAGCGCATTTTGCATGGCTGCATCCCTGTGGTATACAAGCAAACCAGAAAGAGAGAAAACAATATATTCGTAAATATGCTCATGCGACAAGTGTTTTACGATTACCTTAAAGAGTGGAAGTTCTTTCGCGTCCAAGGAGGCATCATAGTACTTTACCGGTGGCAGGCAACCACGTGTCACCCGTTCTTTGGTCGCCGTGAACGCTCAGAACACTTCACGTTCTGGTTCTCACTGCATAGAAGCTCTGATATTCGCACATGTCGAGGGGAAAACTTAACGTCTTCCGGGGAGTGCTGGTTCACGCGTTGTACGCCTTTAATGGAACTCACCTCTGGGACACTACCTTGACACGTGTCCGTAAACGTGTGTTCCAACACCAGCAGTGATTATTAAGTAATTTTTGCTTGCTCTATGATACCATTGTTTCGCTGCACATAAGGTGCAGATCGCAAAGATAACAAGGAGCAGGGCGCGGGTTCGAATTCCGGTTGCGGCGGCTGCATTTCCGATGGAGGCGGAAATGTTGTAGGCCCGTGTGCTCAGATTTGGATGCACGTTAAAGAACCCCAGGTGGTCTAAATTTCCGGAGCCCTCCACTACGGCGTCTCTCATAATCATATAGTGGTTTTGGGATGTTAAACCCCGCATATCGATCAATCCAAGATAACAAGGAGAACGTTTGATGCGGTATCTGTATCCGTCCGGCACGTTCAGACTGCGTTCCGAACTCTCTCGTCTGCGCAAGCCCCATCCCCTCCTTCTTTTTATTGCGATAGAAAGTATATCGATTGTCTGGGCTGGTTTTAGCCGTCGTCGTCGCCGCCAGCGGAGCCACCGTGATTCACGTATATGTGTATGTTTGTATACAAAAACAAAAAAGATGCACTAGCCCTTTTTTCTGCGGATTAAACATCGTTTTTCCGGCCGGGGTCGTCTGCGTGCGCCCTGATCTCGAGAGCGAACAAGATGAGGGGGAGGGGGGAGAGGGCGCTTATGGTTGCCGCCCCATCGCCGCAACGATCAGCACGCGGCTTGCGCCCCCACAGAAAACGGGAGCTTAAACAGGCTGCGCTCTCAACACGGAAAAACGGTGCCGAAGAGTACCTGGAGCGGCCCTGTTCTCTTAACCAGCGCTTTGTATCGTTACGTGAGATCTGATCTAAATGAGTTGGTTGCAAGCCTCACTTCATATAATTTATATTCACCAGTGTTTCTATCGAATACTGTGATTGCTGCCATCCAACACTTCAATAAATACGTAATTTATTTCGCCACTTTGCTATTGCATTACTATCATTTTCAGGAAACCCGAAGAAGGGCCTCACCCCGTATAGGTGTGCTCTACACATAACAAACTGCCACCAGCGGCAACAGACGACGTCTAGTTCTTAGTACAAGCATGCGCTGGCCACTGTAGGCACTTCTCATCAACGCCGTGACTACTCACAAGCCCTCTTGCAGTCATCTACTGTGGCAGCACCGCAGGAAGCTTGGTTACTTAGTAAGCGCATGCTTGCTACAAATAATACTTCTCCTAAAGATCTTAGTCTTGCTTCGTAAAACGTCTGAATACGTTGCTATTGCCTTCAATTCTCCGCCCGTATGGCGAAACTGTGACTCTTGTTCTCTCTCCAAAACACAAGTTGTTTTTTTTTTGGTTTCCGCTGAAGAAGAGTTACATGTCTAAGAAGTGAATACAGCCGTTCGCTGGCAGCTGGTGTGTCAGGACGAATGGTCGTCGATTTGCCCTTGCCTACCTCACTCGCACCAGACGGCGATGTCATCGGCGTAGAAGGCATGACCGACACTTACAATCTCAGCCAGACTGTGGGAAAGTGCTCTCAGTGATAAGTTAAAAAAATGGAGATAGCACAGCCCCGTGTGGAGTGTCTCTGGGTCCAAGATCAAACGTCTTCGAGCCGAGAGATTCTAGGCGAATGGTAGCTTTTCTGTTCTAACAAAAAGAGATGATGTAGTTGTAAAAATGTTCTCCTAGACCCACTTCTTTAATAGAATAAAGAATGTGTGAAAGTTTGAACCTGTCGAAGGCCTTTTTAGGTCAAGTGCCGGAACAGCTCTGGTGTTTCTGGATACCCTGCCAATGATCTAGTGTTTTAAAAGCAACAATACATCCTGCGTTGACATGAACGGCCTGAATCCAATTAAAGTAAATGGAAAGAGATTCCTTTCTTTGTCAAATTTAGTGGCCCGCTAGAAGATAACGTGCTCGGCGAGTTTCCCCACACATGAAGTAAGAGATATCAGCCGGAGCAAGGCAAGCAGCAGGGGTTTCCCCGGCTTCGGGATGGGGATGATGGTCGCGTCGCGCCACTCTCCCGGAACCTCACCTGTCTCCTATACCTCGTTGATTTTATTCATTAGAAGCTCGATATCTTCATCTGGCAAATTCTTTAAAAGTTTGTTACTGATCCCACCGGGACCCGGAGCTAATGTGCAGTTGAACTCATATAGAACCTCTCGTATCTCTGTGCACGTGAAGGGGGAACCAAGAGGGTCCGTTCCGTTCTCTGGCACAGCAGGAGGGTAGTCAATGTGTGAGGCGGGTTCTGTGCAGATATCTCGAGGCGAGCATATCAATATATTGTGTCTCTGTCATACAAGAGTCGAGGGGTATATTGTTCGTGTAAACTAGTTTTAAAAACTTCAGTCTGTGTTTTCTCTTCTCATTTCGAGTGGTTTATTGCAGTTAGCATTCATAAGTTCTGTGGGTGAATCATGTCTAGATTTTGTTAAATATAAATCTAACTGCCTTTCGCTGCACTCGCTCGAGGTTATTGATACTATATTTTGCATACGGATCTAAACAGTACATGCATATTCAAGTTAGGTTCTGGTTAAGTTGTTGTAGCATAGCATTTTTACGTCTAAAGGTGCTTTTTTAGGTTTGTGCCTCAAGAGGCATAATTTTCTGAAAGCTGAAGAGCAAGTTTAACTGATGTGGTCATTCCATGTTAACGCGTTGTTAAATGGGACTCCTAGATACGTGTATTGGATTACTTCATGCAGGAGGGATGAACCTAGTTTATAGGTATTAGGCAAAGGTGATTTCTTAAGTGTCATTCGCATTAGTTCGCTTTTGTCTGTGGTTAGTGCCATTCCCCAGTGCATGCACCATTAAAGAATATCACCTAAACTGATATGTTAGCTAATTTGATCATTGCTAGGATTAATGTCTTTAAAAAAACGCAACCATCGGCAAATAATCAAATCTTGACACCACCATTAACCATAATAACAATATTGTTAACGTATATAATAAAAAGTACAGGGCCGAGGACACTGCCCTGCAACACACCTGATGTGACTGGACGTAAGCCCAATTTTTCACCAATAATTTTCACGAATTGATGCTGGTTGGTCAGATATGCAGCGACCCAAAAAATTAAAAATTAACAAGCTTTGCGGCACTCCCGAAAAAACATCTAGTGTATCAAATATACAATCATTAATGGCAACGTACTATTTCTTGGAGGACAAATAACATACCATCCAGCAAATGATATCAAGTTTAATGCTCATAGAAGGTAGTTTGGTTACTACGAAATCAGCACGAGGAACAACAACATCAAACACTTTGCAGAAGTCCAAAATTAATGAATCAGTTTGACCCTCATATTTAGTACACTTAAAAAGTGATCCGTTATCTCAGCTCACTTTGTTATTGTAGATAAACCAGCCATAAACCCATGTTGATTTGCATGAAGTAAATCATTATCCTCGAGATGTGTCCTAATCGCTTTAAATCGAATATGTTTTTGCAGTTTGGAAGCTGTCGACATCAAAGAAACTGGTCGGTATATAATTATTTCTTGAGGGACTCCAGATTTGGGAATCGGAAATATTCTTGCAGAGCACCAGTCATCCGGCATCACGCAGGATTCTAACGTCGTGTTCTAAAATTTGTATAAATATTTTGCTGCCCAGATCATATACCTGTTGAGAAAAACATTCAATATTTCATCCGGACCCAGTGATTTTGTGACTAATTCACGCAAAAGATGCAAGATGCCGTTCTTGCTTAAATTTACTTCGGACATCAGGTTACGAAGCGTAAAAGTTGTAAGTGTACATGTGATGCTTTCAAAGTAAAAACAGACTGAAAGAACGCGTTGATACACACACACACACACACACACATATACATATATATATATATATATATATATATATGTGTGTGTGTGTGTGTGTGTGGTGTGTGTGTGTGTGTGTGTGTGTGTGTGTGTGTGTGTGACGCTACGATGAGTGGGAGACGTGGCCTGGCTCATACGCTATGTTTATTCCGTTCTGCACTTCTTCCTTATCTACTTCTTCTAACCATCGCTTCATACGTCACACAATTTCCCCTCCCCCCGAAAGAAGGCATGGATTACGAACAAGAAAAAGCTAACAAGTAGAGGTTAAAAAGTTACAAATGTCAAAAATTCACAATTGGTTCTATGCTCCAGGGGAGTTCTGTAAACTTTCAAAGACTTCAGGGGAAAGTGCAGCAGTCCGGTTAACGCAGGAGTTCTTGTGGGCGAGGCTGGTGGTTGCGTCCTGGATAACACAGAAACGCTTTGGACATAGAAACAGACGGAAATACAGCCGGTATTCTTGCAAAGAACGAACGAGGTTGGAACGCTTTGCAGGATTGAATGTGTCGTAGGCGTCGCATTTTTTGTCGTGGGTCATACAAACGTCGTGCATGCAATTTGCGCGCCCGTTGATCGTGGCTCATTAGGCGCTGCTTGTGTTCCTGCAGAGCACAAGCGGCTGTTTTGTGGCTTTTTGGGAGTTTTCTGTGGTGATGACGCAGATGTTCAGACCGAAGGCGCAATCTTGAACGCTGGTGCCGAAAAGTTCCTTGGCTTTTTTTTTCTGCGAAGATAGGGAATCAGTCTTTTCTTTAGTGTATGTTGATCACGACACTCTTCAGGCTGCAAGTATCCTTGTGATGTAGTTTTAGTTGTTCGTTGCCGATGTTGGTGTGGGGGTTTTAGCTGTTGGGGTTCCTCTTGTTGCTTTTTTTTGGCATTGCTGATGTTGCACTGTCTGACGAGGTGGACTTCCTTTGGAACTATGAGCCCGCTTTTGTTTGTAGGTTGACGTGACCAGCAAATAGTGGATACTTGTTAGGGTGTTGCAATTTGTGTCAGGCAATGAAGATAGTGCGCCAGAATTGGCAGAAAAATCTGCTGAGGCTCTTGCAACGCCTTTTTGATGGATGTTTCTGGCACAGGGCAGTGCTTGAGAGTTGATCCTTCCGAGCCTCCTGTGTGGGTAGGGCTCTCAGGTGGCTGGGAATTTCGACTGCGGAAGGATCGGTTTGGTCATAATTTAATTGTGAATGACTGTCTGTGGAACGAACGATGCGAGCTCTTCTGGCGCATGAAACTGAACTGTAGGTGACGGGCATGACTGAGTATGCTCGGGCCTTCTCCGCTCTATTCCGACCATAGTAAACGCGTGAGACGCGAGGTGGGCGTTGTGAGTGACCGAAAATTCACGCGACGGAAAAGCAAGAGGCTGGTCAATGCGTGAAGGCTGCTTTCGACTGTGACGACTGGGTGCGGTTGTCTGTGAATGGTTTGAAGTTTTCGTTCGTCGTCGTCTTTTCTTGGTGTGGTGATGGCGCTGAGAAAATTGTGGTTGGTCATTGTCGTTGAAGGAGGAGACGCTGTCGGTAGTCCCAGCGTTATTTACGAGTGCATTGCAAGCATCATTTGTGTCAAGAAAAGCAGTAGATGCATTTTCGTTTTTATCAACGAGACTTGCATTCAACGGTGACTCCATACTGTTTCGACTTTGGGTTGGTCCAGTTCCCGAGGATGACATCGCCGAAAACATGGCTTGACGTTGTTGCAATTCCGTATGTTTGTTTCTTTGCGGGAGAGTTGAGCTACGCGTTCCTGAAGTACAGTGGCTTTCGGAACGGCAGTGGCTTGACAAGGTATTTTCCCGATGCGCCAGGTCATCTACCATGAATACGGCGTCCTTATAAGGCAAGTGGTGAGTATTAGGAGTGCTTGAAGAACCGCGTGATGAAAACCCAGGTGGTGGACCACGCATGCGAGATGAACAGTGAAGGACATCAAGTGGTTGAGAAACGTCTCGTGTCAAGTGCTGGAGCGATGACTTCGAAAATGCCGACTTTCGTTTCGAAGGGAGGCGCGCTCGATGGCTGTGTTTTTCCCAAAATACGCGTTGTCGTCTGCCACTGAACTCGTGTGCCACTTCGTCTTTTTTCAGAGGTCGAATCTTGTTGTGCGTTCGAATGGTTGAAGACTGCCTGTAAAATTGACGACTGAGTGCAGTTGTCTGTGGATGGTGGATTACAAGCAAGGCTTTGTCGTAGTCGTCATCGTGTTTTTTAAACCGAACGATCATTTCTTGTTTTATCTTTTGCCAAGACTCATCGTTGTCGAATATGTGGGTGAGGTAAAATTTAAATGCCTCACCGGTAACGTAGTCGCTAAAGTTCGTAACCCTTTCCCGTTCCGACCAAGATGCAGCGGTAGCGTGGAACTCGAACAGGTCGAACCAGTCCTGTACAGGTCCATCGTCCGCTGCTCCGGTGTACTTGGGGATGGGAAGGCCGTTCGATGATTCTGTCATGGTGCTGGTCGCTGTGTGCGGCTAGATGATTCCGTAGTCGATGTATGGTCAGGGCGTCTTGTGTAAACTACGTCGATGATGAGACACTGATGAAGTGGCTGGGAGGTCTTCATCCTGTCGACTTGTGTGACGCTACGATGAGTGGGAGACGTGGCCTGGTTCATACGCCATGTTTATTCCGTTCTGCACTTCTTCCTTATCTACTTCTCCTAACCATCGCTTCATACGTCACACACCACACACACATATATATATATATATATATATATATATATATATATATATATATATATATACATATATATATATATATATACGACGGTGCGACCAGGAAAAACAAGGTCTGTATTAACACAACAAAAAGAGCAGCCGTTTCGAGGTCTTCTTTCTCGGAATAACCGTGGTAGCTGTCCACGCTCCACACTTCGTCAGTCCTCTGTCTTCTTGCCCGGCCTTTAGCCGTGACATTAGCTTCCCATTCAAGAATGCATCGTCCCGATGCTTTATAATCAAAGTGTTTTGTACTCGTTGGAAACGGATGAGTTTATTCAGAGAAATAAGGCTTCATGCGTACCACGTGCCCAACTTCTGGAGTATGCCTTCGACGCCTTAAAGAGTGCGCAGTATCAGGAAGAACCTCATAAATAATGTGACTGAGACGTCGCAGAACTTCATAGTGACCGAAGTACCGTCTTAACAGTTTTTTTTTTGAGAGGCGATGGCTCCAATGAGGAGTCCATATCCAAGCTTTCTCTCCTGGCTCGTAGGAAACTGGTCGGTGACGAAGGTTGTGCCGTCTTGAATTGTAGTCCTGCTGGCGACTATTACGTCGGCGTGCAAGTTGTCCGGCTTCTTCGGCAAGCTGATTGATATAATCAGCATCCGTTCCGGCGTCTTCGCATTCGTGCGGCAGCATATCATCCAGCATAGTGGTGACTTCACGACCATGAAGAAGGCGGATTGGCGTTGTTCTTGTTGTATCTTGATGAGCCGTGTTATAGGTGAACGTGACATGTGGCAAGAGTTTTTCCCAGGTTTTATGCTCCACATAGACATACACGCAGAGCATATCCGCAAGTGTCTTGTATGGACGCTCCGTGAGACCATTCGATTGCGGATGGTACGCCAATGTTCGCCGGCGAGATGTGCAACTGTCTTAAAACTGTCTGTAATAGTTCGGCTGCTAATGCAGTTCCCCTGTCAGGTATTACCACTGACGGAGCGCCATACCTCAGCACCACATTCTCTACGAAAAATCGGGCTGCTTCACTTGCCGTGCCCCTCTCCAGAGCCTTGGTTTTGGCGTAACGAGTGAGGTAGTCGGTTGATACTATCATCCATCTGCGACCTGGTGATGAGGTTGGAAATGGGCCCAAGAGATCCATCCCGACTTGAGCGAGTGGAGTAACAGGAGCGTCAATAGGATGCAGGAGGCCTGCTGGTTTTACGGGTGGAACTTTTCTGCGCTGGCAATCAAGGCACGTCCGAATATAGTGTTGAACGGTCGTCGTCAGTCTTGGCCAGTAGTATTTCTGTCTCACTCTGCACAACTGTACGCGTGTAACCTAAGTGGCCGGATGATGGTTCATCGTGACATGCCTGTAGTACTTCACTCCTTAGAGATGTTGGCACGACAAGTAAGTCGTCGTTTCCGTGTGACGTGAAGTTCATCTTATACAGGACGTCGTTGCGAAAGCAAAATGTCTAAAGTCCTCTCGCAGACAGTCTAGGTACAGATGAAGTGTGACCCTCAAAAAACGAAATATGGGTTCGAGTTCCGGGTCATATCGCTGCAGCTGTGCGACAGTACCTGCGTTTACAACTCCGACAAAGGCTGTATCGTCATCTTCTGCCGTTGCAGATCCGTATGGTGCACGAGAAAGGCAATCGGGGTCTGAATGTCGCTTCCCCGATGTGTAGACCACCGTCTTGTCAAATTCTTGAAGCTTCAGGCTCCAGCGCGCCAACCGTCCTAAAGAATCTCTTAAGTTCGTCAGCCAGCAGAGGGAGCGATGGTCGCTGACAACATTAAAAGGACGACCATACAGATATGGGCAGAATTTTATAACCGCCCACACTACTGCAAGGCACTCGTTTTCCGTGGTGGAAGTATTTTCTTCCGCACGTGAAGGAGTTCTGCTCGCGTAAGCAAATACTCGTTTGGCGCCATCCTGCTACTGCATGAGTACAGCTTCTAAGCCGACATTGCTAGCGTCGGTGTGCACTGTTGTCGGTGCATCATCATCAAAGTGTGTCAAGACTGGTGGCTTCTGAAGGCGTTGCCGCAGTTCTTCGAATGGTTTTTGCTGTTCTTCATTCCATACGAATGCGACGTCTTCTCTGGTAGGCGGGTCAATGGTGAGGCAATGCGCGAGAAGTTCTCAATGAAGCGTCGTTAGTAAGCACACAGTCCTAAAAACCGTCTGACAGCCTTTTTATCAGTTGGCGCTGGAATATTCGTAACGGAAGCTATTTTTTAAGGGTCGGGCCGCTCTACCTTCACTACTGACAAGATGCCCCAGGAACAGAAGCTCTTGGAAGCCGAAATGGCATTTTTTCCGGCTTAAGTGTTAGTCTGGCGGAACGAATAGCTTGAAATACTGAGTGCCGTCGCCTGACGTGTTCGTCGAGTGTAACAGTGTACTTAGATGACGATGACGTCATCTAAGTACACTAAGCATGTCTGCCACTTGAGGCCTGATAGTATGGTGTCCATTAGCCGCTGAAACGTTGCCGGTGCTGAGCACAAGCCAAATGGGAGTACCTTAAATTCAAAAAGGTCATCAGGTGTTTGTTACCTGTCCGGAAAGACAGGAAACAAACACGTGGCGGTGGCGTACTTATCGCTGGCAATAAGCAGTTATCCTGTTCACTGATAAATGTCCCTTGCAAGCTGAAATTTCTGTGGTTAGTCTGCCGCCCTGTACCGGAGACAATTCTGCTAGGTGTGTGGTATCGGTCCACCGGAGTATGACCCAAATTTCGCCCAAGATTTAAACGATATACTCAACCAGCTAACTACTAAATATCCTACCGCACATATCCTACTGTTTGGTGACTTTAATTTTTCTGACATTGATTGGCAAGACTCCAAGCAATTAATAACAGGCCACTCCAGAACAAAAGAATTCAATAACGTCTGCCTAAATTTTAACCCAACACAGCTAATAACAGCACCTACACGTATTGCAGGTGAAACTTCTATTATTCTGGATCCAATACTGACAACTAAGCCCGAAAGCTTGTCACATATTACACATCTTCCTGAGATTAGCGACCACAAAGTTATTTATGCTGTTTTTGAATTCGTCCCTAAACTACGCAAACCATGCAGTAAAACTATACGTCTGTACGACAAGGGGGATTACTACGCAATAAACGCTGAACTCGAAGCCTTCCTACCTCATCTAGAAACAACATTAAGTGAACGATTCGTGAACGATAACTGGTTAATTTTCGAAGATAAAATTAAGTAGCTAACAAACACGTTTATTCCCAGCACCACCTTTCGTTCTAATCAACAAAATTCATGGTTTTCTAAACATTTAAAACGACCTGAAAATAAGAAAAAACAACTTTTTCGTGCAGCTAAACACGCAGCTACCGCCAGCGCATGAGATAGGTCTAAAAAAGCTGAATTCTTTTATTATAATGCCATTCGAATCGCAAAAAGAACATTTTTTCATGCTGATCTTCCGAAGATCTTGGTAAATACCCTTAGGAAATTTTGGGAGGTAATTAACCCTAAGAGAATTCAAGGTATTATTTTGAATAATTCTTCGGACGAAGAAGTTAGTGATTCTGAATGCGCAGAAGTATTTAACTCAGCATTCGCTTCCGTGTTCACAAATGAAACTAATAGTGCCCTTACAATTTTTCCGTCTAGCATCGTCTCTGTAATGCCCAGTATTGATTTCGTTGCTTCCGGAATAATATCGTTAATAGACAAACTCAATCAATCTTCTTCAGCGGGATCAGACGATATCATCTCAAAATTTCTGAAAAATAACAAGCACATGTCTGCCATATACTTATCACTATTGTTCTGTCAGTCATTATTCACAGGTAACCTACTAATAAACTGGAAAATAGAAAAGGTCATTCCAGTCTTGAAATCAGGCGATAGATCATGTCCTCTCAATTATCGGCCCATTTTGTTAACAAGCGTGCTTTGCAAGCTCATGGAGCAAGTCATTTACACCAAAATCATGCACTTTTTGGTCTCTAATAACTTTTTTCATTCCGCACAGCATAAACTTCGGAAAAATTTTTCCTGTGAAGCCCAACTTGCCCTTTTCGTTCATGATCTGCACACTAACCTGGACAATAACATACAGACGGACGCTATCTTTCTTGACTTTGCAAAGGCCTTTGACAAAGTACCCAACAACCGCCTGATGTAAAAACGTTCGAAATTAAACTTAGACACTAAAATTTTAACTTGGATCGAGAATTTTTGACTAATAGTTACCAATTCGTAACCGTTAATGGACATAACTCTTACCCTCTGGCAGTGACATCAGGTGTCCCGCAAGGATCTGATCTTGGACCCCTATTATTCCTAATATACATTAACGATCACCCTTTTCATGTATCCAGCAATATTCGTATGTTTGCAGACGATTGCGTCATATACCGTACTATTACTAACACATCAGCCCAAGTTGCATTACAAGATGACATTAGCCATGTGCTTAACTGGTGCAATCGTTGGTTAATGACACTAAACCCTAATATTTGCAAGTCCTCGATTCACCGTCGGCGCAGCCCCCTCACCTATTTTTATCAAATCGGTAAAGTTGCATTGGAAAATGTCATCACATACAAGTACTTGGGAGTCACTTTGAGTAAGGATATATCATGGCGCGTCCACATTACCAATATCATATCATCAGCTAACAGATCGCTTGGGTACTTAAAGCGGCACTTACGTCATGCTCCCCCTCCTGTAAAACTACAAGCTTATAAATCTTTAATTCGCACCCAACTTGAATACGCTTCGCCTATCTCGAGCCCTCATCAAGCATACTTAACCTACGCACTAGAATCACTCCAGAATAGAGCAGCTAGATTCATTCATTCCTCGTATTCATATAACGTGAGTGTTTCATCTCTTAAACAAGAATCCAATCTTTCAAACCTTAACATTCGTCGCCGAGTTTCCAGCCTCATTTTGTTCCACAAGCTCTATCACAGTCAACTCGGCCACCCGCCCTATATCTTGCCTCCTGCCCGCACATCTCACCGTACCACTCATTCTTTTCATGTCGGCCGGCCACGCGCCCGTACCACGACATTTTCCGCCTCCTTTTTTTTCGTGCAGCTTCCGACTGGAATGGCCTTTCCACTGATCTCGCCACCATAATGTGCCACTCAACATTTACACAAAATGTCACTCGTTTCTTTTCAATTTGAATACATTACATTGTTCCTTTTTGTGCCGCTAGTTTTCACTTTGTCTTCTTTTTTTGGCAATGTGTTACGCCTGTTAATATGTATACTGAACCTGCACATGTATTATTTTATTTCTGTATCGGTTACCCCTGTTCATACTTGTACCCTTCCTGCATATGTATTACATTTGTTATATGTTTCCCACCCCTTATGTCATACCCCCTCTAGGGGGTCTTTGAGGTAATGAAGTAAAGTGAAGTGAAGTGATGAAAGCTGTTTTCTCCCGGTCTCTTTCATCGACTTCTATCTGCCAATACCCACTCTTTAGATACATCGAAGTGAAATAACGCGCATGCCTTAGTTGATCAAGTGAACCGTCAATAAGTGGAAGTGGGTAGACGTCTTTCTTTGTCACCTGATTCAGCTTGTGGTAATCCATGCAGAAACGTAAGGTGCCGTCTTTTTTTTTTCACTAATACAACCGGCGAAGCTCAAGGGCTTTTTGACGGCTGAATAACGTCGTCTTCAAGCATCTGTCACACCTGCTTTTCGATGGCTTCACGTTCTCGCGGAGCTACCCGGTACGGGTTTTGCCTGATGGGTATGGTCATGTCGTTTGTTACAATTCGATGTTTCGTCAGCGGCGTTTGACGGACCCTGGACTTCGAAGAGAAACAATCTTCAAAATTGTTAATAAGCTGCATGATACTTTGCTTCTACGCCGGCAGCAAACTTGGGCTAATATCAACAGATAGAGGGGCGGTGCGTACATCAGTTGAATGTTCTTTTTCAAGAGTTAGGCAGTCTGTCATCTCGGCGAGCTCTTACACGTACGCGACTGTCATGCCCCTCGTTAGATGTCGGCGTTCAGAGCTGAAATTCGTAACAAGGGCGTGGGTGTCTCCGCATTTTATGCTTACGACGCCTCTGGCGATAGATAAACCATGGCTGAATAGCAGTGTTGGAATTTGCTCGGCGATGCCTTCAGAATGCTCGACGTGTCACATGTCACAGCCACGAGTGCACTCGACCGCAGTGGGATGGTCACTACGTCGTCGAAGACGCGCAAAGGCTGACGTCGCTGGTCTTTACAGGGCCCATACAAAACTTGGTCTGGGGCCGTCCAAAACGTAACCGATCTCTCAGGAATGTTTATGGCGCCGTATTCACGCAAGAAGTCCATGCCCAAAATCAGGTCTTTGCAGCACTCCGGTAAAATTACGAAAGCAGCGAGGAAATCTGAACTGCCGATATTAATTCGAACGGTACATTTGCTCGTCGGCGTCACCAAATGACCCCCTGCGGTTCTTATGTTTGGGCCCGTCCATATTGTTCCGACTTTTTTTAGGCAGTCGGCGAGTTAACGACTGATAATGGAGAAGTCCGCACCAGTGTCTACCAGTGCTGTTCCTGGGCGTTCGTCTATACAGATGTCTAGATTGGCGCTTACGATTTCCGTTGAAGTCGGTGACGTCGTATCGTCCTTGGTATCGTGCGTCGTACGATCCGTGGTATCATTCGTCGTATCGCGTCGTAGAGGAGATGTTGGAGGTGTGATAGCATCTCGACGGGCGGCAACCTTCCCCGCAAAGGTCGCTGCTGTTAGTTTCCCCGACGAGGGCTAGGAGATCTGCTTCGGAATACCTCGGAGTAACTGCGCTGCGGCGGCGAGTTTGGTCCAGGTAAAGGAGAGCGGGGTCGACGATACGGTACTTCGGGTTGCTGTGCTTGCGGGCTTGCACTGCTGTCACGGCGGTTACCGAAATAAGCACGAGGGGAGGTTTGTAGAAAGTTATAATGTCTACGGTCACGGTACGGGCAATTGCGGAAAATATGGCCGGCTTCTCCGCAATGAAAGCAAAGTGGTCGACGGTCGAAGGCGCGCCATAAGTCCGTCTTACGGATGAGTGGTCGACTGGTGGGCATACCTTGCGACCAAGATGCAGAAGTCGACGGAGTGTACATCGGCGACGTTTGCATAGGCACGTTAGACTGTGGATACGGCTGCGGCGGATTGAGAGCTGCGGCCCACGGCTTGTTGTAAGGCCCTTGGCTGACGTCTCGATAAGCCAGTGGTGACGAGTTGTACGATACTGGAGTGGGTCGACGGACAGCTGATGCGTAGCTTGCATACCGCTGGTCTGAGACCGATTTGGGCCACGAAACTGCTTGGCGGTGTTCTTGCCGCACAACTTTCAACGCAAGCCATGGTATTTTCTCGCGGTGTCAAAAGGAGGTTGCGGATATCCTCCCGAACGACCGAACGAATGAGCTCACGCAGAGTACACTCATTACCGGCAGTCAAAGCAGAGAGGCTGGGAGATGTCTTGTTTGGTTCGTCATGGCATCGGCGCCGTTGCTGCAGTGCTCGCTTGATTGTTGTAGCCTCTTTGACGAATTCCACTACGCTTGTTGGCGGGTTGCGTAGAAAACCGGCAAACAGCTTTTCCTTGACGCTCCTCATCAAACGTCGCAGTTTTTTACCTTCAGGCATCTCGGGGTCACCCCGCTGAAATAGGCGGGCCATGTCTTCCGCAAACATGGCAACGCTCTCGTTTGGTTTCTATATGCGTGCCTCAATCAGTGTCATCTGCCCAGCTATTTTCTCTCTTAATTATAAATGTTCCATGCATTCCTGCTTGACTCTTTCCCAACACAGGCTTTTATCTATGAATGCACCAATTCCACCCCTCTTTTTGTTTCCTTCTATTCTATTGCGATATTCGCATACGTAGTCCGGATTGCAAGGTGGTTGCTCCATGTCCCGAAGATGTATCTCCACAACCCCATATACCATCAGGTTCTCCTGCCTCAACTGCTCTTCTATCTCTTCCGACTTTAACCTATTCCTGCCACCCTGCATGTTATTATAGCCTATGTCTGGCTTAGCTCTGCCCTTGTGGTTACGTCAATTTCTTCTCCCACAGACCCCACCAATGTCGCTAGGTGAAAATAACAGAATACAGGACGACGGTGTGACCAGGAAAAACGAGGTCTGTATTAACAGAAGAAAAGAGCAGCCACTTCGACTTCGCCTTCCTTGGAGGAACCGTAGGTGCTGTCCACGCTCATCACTTCGTCGTCCTCGGTCTTTTTGCTCGGCCTTTAGCCGTGACAATATTTATAAATGTTGCACGCACACACATAGGTTGAAGAGTTGCAGATGTTTATATAAGTAGTTGTTTGCACTTGGACAACGATGCCAACTGAAACATGCGTATTAGCGACACCAGAAGCTGATATGAAGCGCTGACGCTCGCGAGGATGCTGGCCCTAGGCACTACTACATAAATCAACTTCAGCGCCTGACAACGAACTACATTGACGTTAACCCGACGTGGGGGCTGTATTATACAAGTATATATGTAATGTTTAGAAAATAGGGTAGGCAGCACTGCAACATATATTCACGTTACACGAAGAATAGCGTCTATTTGATGCCCCGCCGCGGTATTGCAGTGGCTAAGGTACTGGGCTGCTGACCCGCAGGTTGCGGAATCGAATCCCGGCTGCAGCGGCTGCATTTTAGATGGAGGCGGAAATGCTCTAGTCCCGTGGGCTCAGATTTTAATGCACGTTAAAGAACCCCAGGGTGCCGAAATTTTCGGAGTCCTCTACTAGGGCACCTCATAATCATTTGATGGTTTTGGGACGTTAAACCCCACATATAAGTAGGCGTCTATTTGAAAATTAGCTCCGAGACCTTGCGTAATTCTGGGGTAAAATGCTTCTTTGCCACGCAGAATGGGTTTGATTACAGCTGGGACCAGGTCAGGTCGATACAACCGATGTCGGGTATTTCTTGGCGCTCGTACGTTAAATTGCACTTGTGTGTTCTAGTCTTTCCTGGGTAGATACTAAGTGTCACTCATCTGTGTCACATTCTCGCATACCAGCGGCACATACCCGGCCATGAATATATGTGCCACTGTCTGGCAGGAAGTGTTTGACGACCTACGCGACGTAATTGTGAAATTATTTATGTCTCGACGAGCGCGTCATATTCGTCAAACCATCTTATATTCCTATGCTAATTTTGGTTCGAGCCAAATCAAGGGGTGACCACGAGAGTACCTAAACGTAGGCGGCTAGATAGATAGATAGATAGATAGATAGATAGATAGATAGATAGATAGATAGATAGATAGATAGATAGATAGATAGATAGATAGATATGCTCAAAGTCGCCGAAGTTTGCTAAGAAATGCTTCGCATTTGAAATGTGTCAAGGTCCAGGGTCATAGCAAATTATCCGGTAACTAAGAGGCTTCTGGACGATGCCTTTTTCAGAAGGGGGCAATGCCGCGTTCCTTTCCTGAAGTTTTGTTATCACCCCATTACACTAGGTTCAGCGCAAATTGCGCCTACGATGTTCGAAATGCTTCGAATCTGTAGTAGGATCGTTTTGTTAAGAATACGCCCACTTCGTGAACATTACAGATTACTCTAGAATCTACGTCGACGCCAGCGATAATGCTAGAACATTCGATCGCAAGTGTATAAATGCCGGCGCGCTTCGCCGCTAGTCAGCTGATCGACGGCCGACATTTCATTTGCTCGATGCTATCAGTGGCAGTGGGCATCGCTGTAATCTGATCTTCACTTACTAGCCACAAGTCTGGTTCAATAAATAGTTTAATCTCGTAACTTAAGTCTGTTTCCTTTGCTGACGTCACTGCCCCATGACTAAATGTATGTATGTGTTTATGTATTTTGTGAATTCCTAGAGAACGCAAACCCATTAAGGGGCGACGGTAAGATAGGTGGGCTGATGAGATGAAGTTCGCAGCTCTAACGTGGCAATAGAAAGCAGGAGACCGGTTTCTTTGGCGAATCATGGAAGAGGCCTTTGCACAGCAGTGGGCGTATTTAGGCTGATGATGATGACAGTGATGATGCTAACGTAGTAAGGAAATTGGCATAAATGAACTACATGACAGCAATGCTACTTCAACTATGAATTTATTACGTCCTATCATGTAACAGTAGCGTTTTAGAAGGATGTAAGCAGCAACCTACGCCAGCAGCTCGCGAGGTATTTGCATACACATCAAAGCATGCCCACACCTAACGGCTGTAGTTACACGGACCGTAAAAGCTGCATGGCGCACTGCTATCTTGCACATGCAGCTACACGGGCGACGCCAGGTGCAAGATTCGGAAACCACCACCACGACTGCGCTAAAAGGTCGATGAGGCGTTCATGCGCCGCGGCTCTGAAGCAAGAGGCAAGTGCGACACGCAAATTTCACATTGGTTGCTACAAACGCTACGCCGCTTGTAAAAGCTAGGAGTGCCTGCAAAACACAATGAGTTTTGTTGAGTGCACTGTGTCCGCGTTAACAACTATGCTTGCTTCAGGCGCCCTCAGAGCCAAAGACGGTAAACTATGCCTTACTAGTGTCTCTCTCTTACCCTTCTTATCAAGCCTTAAAAGTGCATCGTGTATCATAACTTAACCTGTAAAAATTTTAGAGATAACTGACAGCACTTTCTTGTGAGATTATATATTGTTTCGCCAGTTTTTAGGATCTCTAAGGTTGCTTTTTTTTAGGATCTGATTACAGTCAGGGGTCAAATTAAGAAGACCGACATCACAAATAGAAGTTGTTTTCAGTGAGAATTCTCGAGTCACTCGCTTTCGCAAAGCTCTCTTGCACGCGAGTTCATATACAGAACATAACAAGAAAGACCAATTGAGGCGACGCGGAGAGACACAAAAAGGATCTGTTGAGTAACAAACAACACCGTAATGTTTGTCAGGGGCACCTGGAGAATTTCAACAAAACTGGCAATTTATAACGTCTGTAAATTCTTCGAGTTCTTCGCTTGTGATTGAAGATCTTTTTGAAGGGACTGTACGGTCTTGCTTGAAGGTTGAATATATATCTTCTATTTCGAGCCATCGTGTCCTGGTCTATGTCTTAAATTAACTTTCTACTTATTTCTTCCAGTTTATTTTTGTAAACGTGATATATTTTTTTCCGAGAACGTTAGTATCGGAATGCTGCTTTAGAGCTTCTTGTCATGGTGTAATGAAAACCGGCAGGACATTGATCGTACTTTTCTAACCTCGGAAGTTCGCTTCTGCGAAGTTCTCGATTTCCTTGTGCCGTCTGCTTCTGATAGGAATTTCATTTGATGCTCCGTGACTACTAGAGTTCTTTGTAGCGTATTTGATCCACAGTGATGTAAATCACTGCCTACATACAACAAATAAGCTAGAAAACAATGGCGATATAACTTGTCCTAACCATAAACTTTGGCTTGAATTTTGCTACTTTTTATGTGCATAAACTAGAAAAGGGTTGCGAAAGATCAGCACACGAATGCAAAAGTATGCAGTGCAATAGTCACACCAGTCGGCTATAATTTTGTGTGTGAATTACACTCACAAATTCAGTCTTAAATAAGACGACAGTAGCAAACATGTAAAACACAACAGAAACCTATTAAAGATATGTATAAAATCAATATAGCAGCTGTTTTCTGCCATTATCATACCGAAAGACAAGACTAGGTCCTACGGAGCTTTGCGCCTACAAAGGCAGAACCCTTCCTCATCGTTTCGCCTCGAAAAGAAGAAAGTAATAGCGATATCCGCACGTATAGAAACATAATCGCACACAGAGTATCAGCTTCTCGATCGCCAGCTTGCCTTCCTTTCTTGTTGGAGACTTTAACTGTACCGCAAAAGAGAGCTGTACTGAAAACACCCTCCAGTTCCTATAAATATGGGCGTGATAGAGCTCACTTCGCAGAAATTCTAGTGTTGGCGTCTTTGGTTGTGAGCGAGACATCGAGAAAGAAGAAAATACAAGGATAATCAAGTCGGTCGCTTTGAGAAAGAATCAAACCCAGGCCATATTCATCGTGAGCAGGTTTTCTACTACAGAGCAACGCTATTCCATCGAAATGCTTCGAAAAATTACACTATATGAATGTCAAGCAGTGGAAGCACTTTCCTTAACGAATTTAATAAAGCTTGGCTGAAGCATAGAATCGCACTACGCGTCAAAAGATATGAACCGGGCAAAGAGTGAGTGTGTTCCAAGACCACTCTTTACAAAGGGCATAGACATTTTAAATCATCATCAATTACAAAGTTATCAGCAAAGTCAGCAGCTGTGTAGGTTTGAGTGTTGCTGGACGTTTAAAAGGGTTTTCGCCGATTCGCAAAAAGAAGAGTCATAGCATATTGGGCACTCAAATGCTGCAGTACGTTTTCTGCGACAGTTTGAAACAGCCGTTATGACGCGCACTCTTTGTGCCCCGTGAGCAACACCTTCCTGCACGAAGCAAGGCTTTCTTGCGGTAAGGTGTTGCGCACGGGGCCCAGTTTTGCATTGGAGTTCTAGTCCTCAAGGTGAAGCTCAAATGTTCTAATAGTTATTTGCATTAATTTAAATTTATCGCTCAGTGGGATGCATTTAGCCCTTGCATTTACGGACATGACACAACTTTTCAGATTTCAAGACCGCTGTGAAAGCAATAAAGTGGGCATGGTGGTTCCCCCGGTAACACAGATTGGCACGAAAGCCATGAACAGCAAAGGTAACTCATTTCTCTGGTTTCCTCGGTACTTTACAATCTCGCTCAACCCGAAGGAGGAGGCACAATTGGCTGCATGTCGTTTGACTTATCATGTGCCGGGTAACGCATGAGCTCTGTGGTGAGTGGAGGCTCTCTGCACAAAAAAACGGGATATTCGCAATGCCCACGGCCTATAGGTGGCACGCCGTGCAGTCCAAGATGACTGCGGAAGGATGATCAACCCGCAAACTCACCTAAGAAAATATAGAAAGCATGGATGTACTCTCCGTGCCGCTTTCACCGGATGAAATTTTGATCGTTAATCGAATGTATATGGAACCAAAGTACTTTCCCAAATGATAGGAACTGCTGAATGTTCGCTACCTCATTTCTTGCCGCAGTGCAAACGGTGGTGGTGTGAGCTGATCGACCGTGTATTAACGATGCTTTGCGTAATCCTGCGCGTTGTACAGAAAACTGTGGGAATTGTAATTGACGTATGCATTGAACGGCACTCCGAGATAATTGGGGCTGAGCTTGCCTGATGGATTTGCCACAGCAGTGATCCACTAGTGAGTTGCGCGCCGTCGCAGCTGCACAGGACCGACTGTTTAACGTAGCGATAGTTTTCAAGCATATTACGGCGCCGTCATTACTTGCGCTGTAAGCATCATGCAGTTTTTTCTTCAACAGAACACACGAATTTACCTTTTCGTTAAGTCCCACTTGTGTCACAGCCATGATTAGACTCTTAACAGCGTGCGAATCTCAGCACTCGGATGTTGCAGGTTCCATCAGCGCTATCGAAACAAGGAGAGCGAAACTAATACAAGTTTACGCTTTTCGCAACGTCAAAATTGCAAAAATATCTCGAACAACAACGTCGTTCGGACGGCACCGGTGAAGTGCAGGAGAAGTTAGCGTGCACTGTAGTCGTAACTGCATATTTCATTGCTCTAACTAAAACACTTCGCTGGTTGAGCTCGAGCGTTTTGGTGGCGTGCAGCCCTTTGTAATATTAGCTGTAATAGGTATGTATTCAAGGCACAATAATAAGTATTTTTTTTTCATTTAGAGCTCGCTCAAGAATAGCACACAATAAATACAATCAAAGTGACTTACGAGCATGAAAAAACATTAACGCACGACGGGACGTGAAGTACAACTCTCTCCTTGTGAGCTAGTAGCTGATCATTCATCGTTGCTGTGACTCTCAGTGAGTTGACAATCATCTACGTCCAGTGAAAGATCCTCGACATCAAGACAGTTTCTTTGAACATCACTGCCGAAAGTACGCTGAGGAATTATCTCCGCCAAACGACTTCGATGGCACTAACAACGCGTCATTCACCACGCACAACACCCACACTGCGTCACACATTACGTTTACTTGAGGGTGCGGAGATAATTTCGTCCAATACCCAGCATCGAAAAGAATCGCTCGCAGTGTGCTTCTATCTATCAATCAACCCAAAAATACAAGCGGCGCAGTGTAGGTCAATGTTTAGATACGCAGATCGCGAGCCTGTGCTACTTTTCGCGTACAATGAATGTAATAAGATTCCTGCACTGCAGAAGCGCTGACGAATGCTATATGCACGTAAAGCAAGGCGAGTTTTAAATGGAATGGTCAGACAATAAGGTATAACTGTCTGAAGTGGCTGCAAAAAATCTCGCGAAGTTGATATGTGTACTCTACAGGCTATATTCGAAAGCGCGAGTTGCCACGTATTTTTACTAAAAGTTCGCTTCTCACAAGTGCGAATAAGATTTCTCTTGTCATGCACGGTTCGGTATATTTACTGATGTACGAAACATACAAAGTGGTTTGTGTTCGTTTCTTGTTAACGCGTTAGCACTGCCGCTAGCTACCGCCGAACAAAGAAGCATTGGGAGCGTAGAGAAGACGCTCCTGAATTCCGCTAGGCAGTGCGGCAGTCCATGGACATTGCGAGTAAGAAGCACTATTATCCCTCAAAAAAGTGCTGCCACTGCCATGCTTCTCGCTATTCAATGGCTAAGCTGTCACTCTCAAAAGGCTCCAAACGAGCACCTGCCAGAGCCTTGTGGCACTGTACGAGCTATACCCCGAATGGTTGCCGAACCCGGTCCGCCGCCTGTGTGTTGGTTATGCGGCTCACGTAGGCGCTCGGGTTTGATCTGACCGTGCACGAGTGAGCCTAGCGAGATAACCAGAAAAACTACAACTTAGGGAACAGGAACTGCAGCTTTGACTAGTATGAAAATAATCGCCGTATTCTGGAACGCCCCTTCACTCAACGCTTCACCTTGACTTAGAAAGGTCGATTTCTACTTATATTTACTGAGTACTACACCCATACGCCTCGCAATTATGCTAAGTTTCAAAGTGCCTTATAAGAAACTTCTTCATTCATGCTTCGCATATCATTACTTCCATGGTACTTGGGATCTACCGAATGTTCGAAATTGTTTTTTCTTTACTGTTTGTCTTAAAGGTCCCATCAGGACCTACATGAGGGGTGAACGTCAAAAAGCACATTCAAAACAAACTCAATAAGAAAAAAGACGGCAACAATTACGAAACTCAAGAACGAACTAAAAAAATAGCATAAAAAACAGCTGTTTAAACATTAGTCTAAGCAATCGGTAGCAGACTCAACTTGTACTACACGCCAATGAAGTCACCTCCTTCCGGAAGCCTATTGCAGTTTTGGGCACTTAGTACAAAGAGCGACTGTATAAGAGTAGGGGTGTGAACTAGGGCTAATATTACAGTGTTACGATGGCCTGTTCAATGTTTCCAATGAGCCCGTTGAATCGTCTAGCTGCCACGAAGTACAAAATGAAAAAAAAAACTGTGCGAGGGTCGTAGGCGAGAGACGCGTTGACTACAGGCAAGACGTACTTAGTTTTACTTCGAAGTTTTGCGCCAAAACGCTTGTGTGTTGTGAGTAATCATAATACATAAGCTCAGCGGAACAGTTTTTAACTGATTCGAGAACTGTAGTGAGAATATATTCATAGGAGTAAGAAATCAAACAGGCATATTCAAGCAGTGGTCGTCCAAGCATTTTCTATGCAAGTATTTACGTCTACGTGTCCCGTTAAGAGATTACATTGAAGATGACCAAGGATATTAATAGCTGAATTTTCCTTTGCTAGCAGCTCGTGGAAAACGTGCAAGATTGATTCATTCACCAAGGAAGAATACAACACGTAGCCTACCAAGCTCCAAGCTGGTGAACTAAATGAAGCTGAAGCAAGCAGAACAATTCGTAAGCGAGCGCCGCAGAACGACGTTAGGTTTACTCGGGCCTACTCATGGTGATGTTTACAAACGTTTTACTCTTTTAATATTAGAAAGAATCTCCCACGATTGTGTAAATTTGCCCGCGTTACCCTGGTTGAACACTTCTTTCTCTTTTTATTATCTGCTACCGAGCATTCATGCCCGGCACTCGCTCCTTCACGCGTTTTGTGCCGTGAATGGCGTTTCGCGCCAACGTTTTCTCGCTATGGATGCAAAAATCCCCCAAAGCCGCCGCGTGATCTCTTTGTTCCAGTAAATACAGTCGGTGGCAATTTGCCGTGTGCCCTAACCTCATGGCCGTTTTGGTAGGGGAGTTAATTGTGGGGTTGGGCTAGTTGGTAACCTAATATTAAACTTCTCGGTGCAAAAAATTTCAGACAACGAACAAAAAAGACAAGGACGAGTGCCGACTTTCAACTGAATAATGACTGCTAAGAGGCGCATATATATGCTACAGTAAAGGAGATAAAAAGCGCTTGCTTAAGCAAAAAAACAAAAAGAAAACACACCAAACCAAAAAGTCAAAAGAGTCTGCAAGAAACCACGTGCTCACCCCGGACTCTCACTGGCCGAATTCCTATACGTCAATCCTTTTTCAGAGAAAGCTATAGATCTTTTCACTCAAGGTGTTCTCGTGCCGCCATAGTCCTCTCTGGGCTGCTGGTAGCTGTGACCCCCAAGAAACGCACTGCCGAGGCTGTGACGTTGGCTTTCGCACTCTCGTGCAACAGCCCAGAAAGAAGTAAATGCCTTTCTCCGTCAAGAAGGATTCCGATGAGGGTGGCAGTCATTGTTCAAAAAGGCAAGGGTTCTCGCGTCCTACCCTAACTAATGCACAAGACTTATAATCGAAGCTACAGTAATCACTCAAGGCAGCTGCATCCGCAAACCGTCTATATCTTTATCTGTAAAAGAATTGGCGTATCTAAATTTGGCATGAAAGGGTGAGCAAGTGGTTTCTTGCAGCCTCTTTTGAATTTACGGTTTGTGTGTTTTTTTTGCTTAAAGAAGTGATCTTTTCTTTTTTTCTGCAACATTGCATCTTAGTAGTAATTATTCACTTGAAAGTCTGCGCTCGTCCTCGTCTCTTGTGTTCATTGAAATTTTTTCGCGCTAAGAAGTTTAATATAATAAGGGGAGTTCGAAATTCTTGTCGATGCCGTCCTTGCCTAGAAACGTGTCGACCGCAGTGCAGAGACTCGCTTGCAGAGCTCGAACGTTGTCGCTCTTGAAACCAAAACGCCGTTAAGACAAAGATGATGCCCCGAAGTGACGAGCAGAATGCAGGTCAAGAAAATACTTTTTTCTTTCGTTTTCACAGTCAAAAATTTGTCTTACATTTCACAAGCCTTCGCGGCCATATGCGTGGTGAACCCAGGCCAACAGCTGTGATATCTTTCTGGTGTCCCAGGACGTGTTTGGTGGTTAGCAGGAATGATTCTGTCAGTTCCCGTGCATCTTCGATGTTCTAGAGGAGTTGTGTCAAAGGGTGGTGATGCTGTCATGCTTCAATAATCTCGAGATGTCAATAAGCAGCAACGTGCAAAGCAGAAGTTAGAAATAGTGGCAAGTTTTTTCTTGTCTCCTTCTACATATCCTGCACAGTAGGTAGAAGATGCTCGTCCTATTAGAAGTCCTGCTTCCATAGACACCCGCGTCCTTTCTCATCTCAAGGCATGGCTCGGCCATCACGTGACACGTGTCTTCAGATGCCACAAAGCGAACCTTATAGTCTTTTCAGGTCCTGATTTGGCACCCGGTGATGACTGCGGGATCGGTGGTAGGGCGGATGGTAGATGAGGCAGTGTCAAGGTCTCCATTGCTTTGTGATTTTCACACAATCTCCCTGTAGTGGTTTTTTCGTGTAACGTTCAGGCCTTTCCTCGCCTTTCCACTTCATCGGGAATGAACTTCTGATCTGCGTTCTTTTGCTCTTTCTTTATTGAGCTGCAGAGCCCACCACGTCTGTGTCGGTTTTGTGGCGCGTTAGATGCTGGATTGCCAGGTTCTGTAGTGACGAGTTCTCGGTGTGGAACTACCACGTTCTCTGCAGATGGCAGGCCAAGTCTGTCAAAACAACTAGTCGTGAACTGAATATTCTCGTATTCATCTTGTAGCATTCGTACTATCCGCTACAAATTATGCAGTGTTGTGCATATTAGTATGGTGGTTTGCTCATCGATGAGATAATCGCGGCAAGAAACCTATCGGTGAGCAGGCACCTTGTATTTCCTGTCGGTGAGGCCTGTTTTATCAGTGGATCTATTGATAGTAAAGACCAATTAGGGCTTGACTGTTTCGACGCCCGCGAGCTTGGGGTATGTGTGAATGGTCACACTGAGGTGCGCCCCCAAACCCAGTAACTAACGGTTGCAGCGGTACAAGCGAGTGCTTGACGTTTCGGTGAGGTAATTAACCAACCAGTGTACACACGCTCATCATGAGCCGAAGCATGGCGATGGATTTCGTGATCCTGATGCTATCCAGAGCGTCCGTACTTTCCTCCTCAAGCTCTCCATCGAAAGCGTTGGTGATATGTTTGTCAAGTTTGCCGAGAGCGGAGTCCTTGTCGCGAAGCCTGGCGATGTTCTCCTGCAAGTTGGTGGAAGACGGTACAGTTTCTTGCATGAGGATCTGGCTGGCCTCGAACAGGAGTCGGGTGGTGACAGCAGAAAGAATGCCTCGATGTCTGCGTAAGTTGTAATGCCGGGAACGTATCGGTGCGCAGAATATCAGCCTTCTTCCGGGTTTTTGAAAGCAATATTTTGAGACAGAGAGAAGATCGACACCCGCGTTGTTTGTTCTTGTTGTCGTTCACCTTCTCTGATGGCTCATACCCACTGTCAAGGATTGTTCACAAATTGAGTGATCTTATAAATTATTATTAGGTTTTAGAGAAATACCTTATTGAATGAAAACGTTACAAATTGTAGAATGAAATATCGATGCTGAGGAAAATGCGCGAAGTGAAATGTATTTTATCAGTAATAGATAATAAATTAAGTCCACACCCAGTATGAAAAACATAAACGACAAACTAGTTTGTTAGTGCTTTGGTTTCATTCTGATAATTGCGCACACCGAGGCATGCTTTTGTGCTGGCCAACCCAGGAACAGAGGCACCAAAAATAGAATCACAGGCATGGATCAATTCTTTCCAATGACATGTAAAAGACTCTCTAACTTGAATATTCGAGCTGTAGCTAATTGCCTACAGGTCAAAAAGAAATGATCTATATTTTCTAGCTCGCCACGGAAAGCGCACACTGAAAAAAGAGGCTGACCAGACCTGTGTTGGTAAAAATTTAGTTTTGGCACATGACGGTGCAGCCTCGTAATTGCCACTTCTAGTTTATGTGTTTTGCAATATGATCGGTGCCACGCCTGCTAGAACGCGCAGCACAGTCACATCGAAAGCTACAAGAGAAGCCTTTCGGAGCCTTTTCTGTACACTCCTTGGTAACTGCTACAAGCACTGCTGGGCACTTACCAAGCCAGAAACCATGATTTCTGTTGTAGTAGGCTAATGTTCCCTATGCTATCCTTCGTAATTCTTAGGAGAAGCGTTGTATTCACTGCACACTTGCTAGAAACTTTGTGCAATTTTTTATGACGTTACGGATGACGATAAAGAAATATACCTCAAATTGCTATGCGCCGTAGGTAACAGGCGATTAAGAAAACGTTTTCTAATAGGTTTGGAGCATTAGACGACCCCCTTGTTACGCAGTTTGCTCTGTGTTACCCCTGCTTGTTTCTATATTTTTCTACAATCTGCGCTAATCAGACTAATGCGATTGCTTTCCCGACATCGAGCCTGCCTGAAACAAGTTTAGAAACAACTTTCAAGCACTGCTTTGGCGAAGTGGTAAAATATGGTGCTGGCAAGCAGCGGGCCCGAGTTTGATTTGGAGCTGTTTATTTACTGGATTTTTATTTACTGAATTTTGCGATGCTGGTTACGGAGACCGGCGGCAACGGACAACTACGGCACCACGCGTGACCCGTGTTCTGATCTCATAACAGGTTTCGCTGTAATAAATGTTAGTATTCCTTAGAATTTTTCAGTGCTGTCCGTGGTAAGCTTTTCATAATGTTACACCTGCGAAGTCGCGCTGCCATCACATAATCTGATGGTGAAAAACTTCGCCAAAACGATCAATTCAGTAAGTTGATGACTTTGCACGTATTGATGTCTTTCTTAAAGAATCAGCCATTACACTTAGGAGCAACCCTTTATGACCAGGCTTCTAAACTATCCGAACGTTTTTCAAATGGGGAGGTAATAATGTAGGAAAAACGCCTTTATTATGCGCGAGTCAGCCTCAACAGAACTGCAGAGACAAATGCTCTGTAACCTAAACAGGCGATATAATTCCCGTGTTGCACTTTCGTGAGACGAGTGACACTGCTAGAAACTCAGCCACAAGAACGGGTATGAAATGAGACAGTAGAAGGGAACAGGACGAATCCATGTTCTGGCTAATTAACACCCAACTTTTCGTCACACTGTAATGCATCTTTAATCTTTAACAATAATTGCGTTCGTGCTGACGCTCTGCATAAGTTCTTGCAAGAAAACACGTAGAGTGAGCGGGGGAGCAAGTACGCTTTTTTAGGAAATTGTGGTCGAAAGTAAATTTCGTGTTGCCCTGGTCGAAACATTTGTTCTTCTTTGGCCTGAACTATGAAAACTCAATACCTCTAATGAAGATATATATATATATATATATATATATATATATATATATATATATATATATATATATATATATACTATTACCAATAACACAAATAATGCAAGTATAGTAGTTATCTTCAACCACTTTAATGGGTATATACAAGATTAAACGTGGTAGTGTCAGTCAGGGTCACCAGAAGCCATGGCAGCGAGTGTAGAACACTCTTCATAAGCCTGCTTGGCGTCAAAGGCACCAAGCCTGCAAGAAAAAGATTCTCGTTAATGAATGAAGGAAGGAAATGTATACCGAAGGGCTCGTTCTTTTTTATTAGACAATATATTATTGAGATAGAATGTTTGAGTAAACAAGGAATCTTTGGCCCTGATGCCCAGTAAGGTATTACGAGATTAGTGTTAGCTAGTTCTTCGGGCAAATGGTTTTCGCTAAGAATGTGGTCTCTACTCAATAGGTATGCTCGGTCTATAGCTTAATCGACAGAGTTCCACGGGATACCGGTCATTATAAGGGCGCTTTTAGGTTGCTCGCAGTTAATAAATTTTCGCAGTCGTGACAGAATCGCCCTAAACAATAAGCGTTACTTTGAGGCATACCTATCATGCGATGTCACACATGGCTGCTCTGAAAGTAAACAAGGGGGTTTCTATCAGTAGGTTTGCGGTATAATTTTGTGAGGAATTTTCCATTCGAACGCGTGGCAGTGACATAAAGTTAAGCTAATTTGTCGAGTAACTGTGGAAATACTTGATTGACGCATGAAACTTAATGAATACATGTATAATAATTAGGAGCGTGTCCTCCTCATACACCCAAATTAAATATTTATCACCTGGACGTCTATCAGTATCTTCTATAGAGTATCGCTTGCCATGTTGGCGCCATAACATGCATGTGTCCGTCGTTAACACTGCTGCTGTGGTCCTCAGCGATGTACAACGACTAGTTCAGATATCTACCAGGTCCTCTGACGTGCGCGACGGCCAAGTCCAGGTCGTGGATGCGACCCGACTATGGCAGTGAGGACACTGATGCCTACTCAGTGACAGGTGGAGGCCATCAGTAATACACAGGGACCAGCTCTGATATCTATCAGGTCTTCCGGCGTCCACGATGGTGACGTCCAGCAAGTTGACGGGACCTGACTGCGACAGTGAGGACAGTGATGTCTACTCACTGAAGCGAGGGGCCATCAGCGATGTACAAGGACCAGTTCGGATGTCTACCAGGTGTTCTGGCGTCCACAACCACCACGTCCAGGAAGCTGACGTCACCCGACTGCGACAGCTAGGGCACTGATGTTGACTCACTGATAATCAGGGGTCATGTGACGAGGACTTCAAAGTTGTAACGAGCCAAGAAATGAAGAGGCGTAACGCCAAAGCCTCTTCATCCCTGAACATACCAGATGAAGGGGCTCTGCGAGAGCCAGGGGCCAACACCATCTTATTTGTTCCTACTGAACTCAACGGCAACAAGAGCGCCTCAGCAGGCAATCTATTTTGGCATGGCTCGAGTGACAGGGGCCAGATGAAATCAACGAAATCGAAGTGAATCCGTGTAGAATGCCAATGTGATTGACGTTTCGCATGCTGCCGCACTAAACGTCCTACGCAACGTAACAGAGGTGGGTGGTATCCACGACATTGACGCTGCCATTCCCAACTCGGACTTCAGTGGCCTGGTTAAGCCAACTAATGAAGCAAGTGTCATCGTCAAGGTTGCTGGTTTGGGTACCTCACTTTTTGTAAAAAATAGATTTTAGAGGCAACTCTCTACTTGTGCGTGTAAAGGTTGGCCATTTCCGACACATTCAAAGACGCTTTGTGCTGAAGCCGCTGCAATGTCTCAACTGCATGAAGATTGGTCACGTGAGGACTGTATGCGAAGGCATACAAGCCTCACTGCACACACAGCGAGTAAGTTCTCACTGTGCTGACATCCATTTCTCGGCCACTTGTAAAACCACTGTTTTGAAATCTTCAAATTGCATTGAACCCCACGAAGCTTTCTGAAAAGATTGCCCAAAAATTGAAAAAAGAGATAGCTGCAATCAGGCCGATAGCGAGAGACCGTACATCGCATCACACGGCCACTGTAGCCGTCATAAAGCGGCGCCGTTGGCGCCAAAGTTCGTCAGAAAAATCCAATTTTTCTGCATTCGCAGTGCCAAATCGACGTACTCCTTCACAATCTCCTTCTCCACCCGCACTCAACACTGCTGGTATAAAGCAAAACGCAGTAAAACGCATGGTTTCTGCGGATTCCACTTGGCCTACATTGCCAAAGCCGCAGTCAAGTGGATCACCGATGGACGCAGCTGACACAGTTTGGCCTCTGCTGCTGATTCACAGTGCACTTCGGCATTGCCAAAAGATAAATCTATCCTAATAATTCTTGGATCACTGCTCGACACACTTCTAGTGTTCGTAAGGCTAAAATCAACGCTAACTGAGGTCCTACAACAGGTAATGAAATTCAAGTCGAGTGTCTGTAAGCCTTCAGTAGGCACCATGAACCACGACCTATGCGGAACGTGTTACGCCTCAAGTCTTTCTTCCACTATCAAACCCAGCAGTCCAGTTTAAGCTCAACAGTTCTTTTGATGTTCTGTTCTTTCTATCTCTCTCTCTTTCAAATGCAAAGCATTTCTTAGCGAACTTCGGCCACTTTGAGCGTATCTATCTATCTATCTATCTTTCTTTTATTCTATCTATCTATCTATCTAGTCGCCTACAACTTTTATCTATCTTGGCCGTTTGGATGAATGTATCAATACCAAACTTGGTATGGCATAACATGATTGTATGAAGAACATATCTCACTAGTCCTAACAAGAAAATCATAACATGTTAGTCATGAATGTTATGATTTACAATTCATGTTCTTGCAGCTCCAGTTGTGGTTTCGTTCACATGGCATGTTGCAAAACTGGTGTGGTATGACATGATTGCATGGCGAACACAAGCGACAGGTCTTAACAAGAAAATCGTGACATGCGTTTTAAGTATCAAACATACTACATGTCACGCTCATGATGCGCTCGCGGCCGTTTCTCTAGCGTCACATATACAAAATTCGGTATTAGTGTACGTGAACGGACGACAAAGGAATGACTGGTGCTAACATGATAATTATGAGATGCGTGTCCTGTAACAACAAGACTACATGCCCCACTCCTGATGCGCGGTCGGCTGTTTCGATAGCTTCAATTGTACGAAATTTAATAATATGGGACATGAAGGATCACAAAAGTATGATGCTGGTGCAAGCATGATAATCACGACATGCGTGTCACGTAACAACATGAATACATGCCACAATCATGATGCCCTCGCAGCCGTTTCACTGGATGGATATATGCCAAATTTAGCATTACGTGATGTCAATGAATGACGAAAGTATGTGACTGGTGCAAACAAGATAATCATGAGATGCGCGTCATGTGATAACATGACCACATGTTAAGGCGCTAATACACAGTCAAGGTGCTAATACATTTTGACGTGACGCGGTGCGCGTGCTTGACGGCGTCCATTTTGTTGCGTCCCGCCGACATTGCCATGCCAGGCGCCGCTCCTGCCATATATTCGAAGGCGCGCGCTGCGCTGCGTTGCTTTGATGCATGCGTGTTTCAGCGCGTCCGGCGTCCTTCTGTCACAAAAAGAGGGAGACGCATTGTTGTCCGGGTAACGCATCGGCATGAAATTCTGCAGGTCGCATTTCGCAGTGGTTGCCGTCGGGCCGTGCCGACGGACGCTGGTCGCGCCGGTCGCGCCGGTCGTGCCTGGCGTCAGACTATATAGAGTGCTTGCGTTTTGCTAACGTAGCGACACTGTGTCTAGCGTGCGCGTGCGTCAATGCTACATAGGAGTATATTTGGCCCTTCTTGATGCACTCGCGGCTGTTTTGCTAGCTCCACATATAACAAATTGGATGTTAGGTGACGTCAATGAATGACAAAATATATGACTGGTGCAAACATGATAATCTCGACACGCATGTCATGTAAGAACATGACAACATACCGCGCTCATAGCGTGCTCATGGACGTTTCGCTAGCTCCACATATACTAAATTTGGTATCACGTGATGTGAATAGATGACGATGGTAAACGACACATCCAAACCTGATATTCATGACACGGAAGTCATGTATGGAATCATTTACCTCAACATTGTAACATTGGGCTGATTTTAAAGTGACGTATAAAACTTTCTCATTCGTGCTTCGCATATCATCCATTTCCACTGTACGTGGGATCTGCCAATTTTTCATTCCTCAATCCCCTTCCCACGGTGTAGGATAGCAAACGGATTCTCACCTGATGGACCATTCTGCCTTCCTTCATTTCTCCTCCTCCTCCTCCTCCTCCTCCACCACCTACCATCTCTAAAGGTCCTATGAAATAAAGACGGCAAGTCAGTGCTGGACAGATATTTATTCTCTGGAATTCCCATGAAAATGATAGCAAACGGGCCCGACTTATGCGGTAAAAGTGGTAAACAGGAAACTTGAGATAGGCGAAAAGCCGATGTATGCACTAAGGGACAAGAAAGGCAACGTGAATACCAGTGTGGATAGAATAGTTCGAATAGCGGAGGGGTTTCACACAGGTCTGTACATTAACCAGGACAACCACGATCATAAAGTAGGTACTCGCAGTAAGCAAAATGACATCTCACCAGTAATGATAAAAGGAAGGAAGGAAGGAAACAAAAAAAAAAGAGAAGGCAGGGAGGTTAACCAGAAAGACATCCGGTTGGCTACCTTACGCTGGGAGAAGAGGGAAGGGGACAAGAAAGATGAGAAAGAGGCAAAAGAGGGAAAAGAAAAGTGGACATTTACGGTAATTTCGCTGCTGTGTGTACAACTCCACCGCATGTCATAGGCGTTCACAAAGTCTTTTTCAAGAAACACAATAGGGCTTTCACTGCCTTGTGGGCTGTAGATGGATGCGGACGCTGCTGTAAAAGCACCTGCATAAAAGAGGCCGATCATCTTATCGCCGCTTTGCATTGGCAAGTACTTGTCTGTCCAAGGCAAATCGAGAACAGTGGAACAACAGGTGTTAGATATTTCATTCGGTGCCGCAAACATTGCATGCCGCACTGTCAGTTATTCCAATTTCATGGAAGCAACTCCCAGCGAAAGCCGATAGAGAACCGAAGGTTCATGTCGATGTAGGTCGGGTTTATCCCGCTGTGCATCGATGGCTGAAACCATTGCTATTGCACAGGACTACTCCATCATGACGCACATCTTCATTGAAACGATGCGCACGTACCTCAAGCAACATGTTAGGAATCCTTCCCACCACTTGGCTACCCTCGCTACTGAGAGGCACCACATGAAATTTAGTGCAATTGTCTGTGCGCATCGTTCATCGTTTATGTCAGGCTTTATGTCTGGGGAGAAATTGGTGTATCCTCCGTGGTGCCTGACACTTGATAGAATGATGGGATGATAGAAGAAATCAGAAAAGCCTTGGGAGGAATGCAATGAGGCAAATCTGCTGGTGAGGATTGGGCGACATCAGATCTGCTGAAAGACGGAAAACAGATTCTGTTAGAAAAACTAGCCAGCCTGTTCACGAAGTGCCTCCTTACGGGGAGGGATCCAGAGTTTTGGAAAAATGTTAACATCATAATAATACATAAAATGCAGTCATGCAGACATATCAGCCATGAAGAAACGTCAGCAGCCATGAAGACACTGCGGAATCAGGGCGCCAAAAAGCATATATAAAAACATCGTGGAAGAATTCTACAGAAAATGAACTGCCACTATAATTCACCATAAATAAAGTGACGAAATACCAATCAAGAAGGGTGTAAGACAAGGGGATACATTGTTTCCATTGCTAGTTACTGCGTGCTTATAGGAGGTTTTCAGAGGCCTAGAATGGGAAGAGTTGGGATAGGAGTTAATGGAGAGTACCTTAGTATTGTGCACTTAACCAATGATATTGCATTGGTGAGTAAATCAGAGGACTAAATGGAACTCACGATTACTGAATCAGACAAGAAGAGCAGTAAGGTAGGTTTTAAAATTGTACTGCAGAAAACAAAATTATTGTACAACAACCTCGGAAGAGAACAGCGCTTCGAGATATGTAATAGCGCACTTGAAGTTGTAAAAGACAGCGTATACTTAGGACAGGAATAACCACGGAGCCGAAAAACGATATTTAAGTAACTGGACGAATAAGAATGGGGTAGAGCACATTCGGCCAGCACTTTGAAATATTGACTGGTAGATTGTCAATATCCCTCAAGAGAAAGGTTATAACAGCTGCATCTTGCCAGTGCTTACTTACAAAGCAAAAAGCTAGAGGTTTACAAACACGGTTCAGCCTGAATTGAACACGATGCAGCGAGATACGGAAAGAAAAATTATATGTGTAATATAAAGAGACAAGAAGAGAGAAGAGTGGATCAGAAAACAAACTGAGGTTAAAATATCACACTAGAAATCAAGAAGAATAAATGAAAATTTAGCGGGCATTCAGCGCATAGGTAGGAGAGCCACTGGTCAGTAAGGATCGCTGACTGGATTTTCAGAGAAGGCCAGAGGGTTTAGGGAGACAAAAAGTTAGGTGGGCAGATGAGATTAGGCAGTTTACGGGTATGAAGGGGAAGCAGCAATCACAGGACCGAGTTGACAGGTGCAACAAAGGAGGGGCCTTTTTCCTGCATTAGAAATAGTCAGGGCAATGATGATGATGATAATTATGATGTGCTGACATGTACTTGTTACTTTGACAAAGTTTGGTCCACCAGCCGAATCGTCCGACATATACCGTGAAAAACCATTTCGCGCCCTGCTTCCCTTTTCTCATTTATATGAATGGACTAATCAGTTGGATAAATTTTCGAGAATAATAATTTGGAGGAGCTTTCTGTATCGAAGCACCTGTAAAATATTTGCAGTCTTTGCGGAAAGCGCTGGGGCACCACATGCTTGACTGCTTAACCCGCATGTGCAGCACTGATTTACCTAGCTGACTGCCAATGAAAGAATACTCTTACGGAAAAGCAAAAGCCCGAGAATATGCGAAAATATAAATCAAGCAGATTCTTCTAAGAAAAAAAATATTGGAAGTCGTGTATTTAGTAAGTTTTTCTTCAAATGAGAGTGGTAGCACTTTCGTAGATGTATGCAAAGCTTGCTTTCACAGAGTTATTTAAACAAGTCTTGCATAAAGAAGAACGATGCTCATTCATTCATTCCTTCATTCACTGTTTGTTCAGACAAAAATAATGATTGCCTAGGTTGAAGGGACAAAACGCAGACTACTCCCGCCTGACTAAGGTCTCTCCATCCATACAATTGCTCAGGTGAAGTGGAACAAAGGATACTTTGTTCACTGTAAATTTTTCTTCAAATGAGAGTGGTAGCACTTTCCTAGCTGTATGCAAAGCTTGCTTTCACAGATTCATTTAAACAAGTCTTGCGTAAAGAAGAACGATGCACATCCACCTGACGCCTAGCTACGTATTTTATGCATCAGAAGCTTAGGATAGCACGTGGAAGAAGATGAATCATTTTTATGTGAGTTTAAATGATTCATTTGTTACTCATCATAGCTGCTAAAGGAGCTGATAAGCCGAGATTATGTTACTTCATTTTCTTATCAACCAAGTTGATCTACCATTATTGATCAGGTGGTTTAGGAGGCTCAAAGAACAAAACATTATGGTGCGTTTTCAATATCGGCAAAATGGAGGAGAGCAGCAAAGATTCGCACGTGCGTGTTTAAGGTATCTTTTCTTTGTTTCTTTGTTACTTTCTTGCTGTTATTCCTTCTTTCACTCTTACCGCTTTATTTTCCTTTCTTTCTCGCTTATATCGCGCTGCTACCTCAAGCTTTTCTTTCCTCTGTGGTGGGAGTTCTGCATTTTTGCACTTGTGCTTAGCAGTGCAACAGGCAACAACATGATTTGTTTGTTAATATCTACGAAGTAAAGAACTTTAATGACAGGAATTGAGAATTTACCTCGGCTTCACACAAAATTGTCATATATTAGATGCACGTAATGGTTGAGAGAGCATCAGTTTAGGAAAATGGCTTATATAAAACGATTGGGGCCTATGCAGATTTGAAGGCAAGATTTCCTTGCGCTCGTAAGCACTAGCTCTTTTGCGCGAGATGCCAACATGTGTAAGCTGCAAGAGCTTCGCCCAAACATTCCCGCTAAATCATCTTCAGAGCTTCATCATGAATTTCTGATGCGATGTGGAAAGTGATGCGGTAAGGAAAGTGCCTTACAATGTATGAAGCCGGAAGCCCGTCTGTAAATAAAGTTTCGATAGTGGAGCCGAAGCTTCGTATTTCTTGCTTTTAATGTTTTTAAACTTTTTAACTGCGACTTTAGCCAGTGTATCCGTTTTTACTTCGCCTTGTATTTCGAGATATGATTGTATGAACAGCTGTTTCTGATGTGTACATATTGGTTTTGAACAAATGTTTCAAATGCCTGCAATTATTCGTGCTGTTTTTGTTTCCTCTAAATAGTGAAAACTTTTTTTCGTAAAATTGCACAGTATTATTGTGTATGCTGACATGTAGGGTTGGCGAGGCTCGTCAAGCAGTCGTTAATGACTGCTTTTTTTGCCATCCTCAGTTTTTTTTGCATGTAAAAAAACAGGAATATACTGATTGCTTTGCTTTTGCTTTGATGTTCTCCGATGTCTTCGTCCTTGCAAAAAAGTTTATATGTATTGGCCTAGGAGATAACGGAAGCTTACATGAGAAGAAAATATACAAAACATAATTGATCCCTTGATAATTGCAGTTATTATAACCTGAAAGTGAACCATGTTATTACATATGAACTTTTATGATACATTTGTCTGAGATCTTGTACATTAGATATTGGTGTTTGGCATCTATAGCATCATTCGGCGTGGATAAACGCAAGTTGTCACTTAGTGGCACATCTCTAGGCCGTAGCCTGTAACGGAAGAACAAGAGTTCGCCCCTGTGATCGCTGAGGTGGTGAACATATAGATTATTATATCATATGCAGAATCCTGCGCATAAATCACATGAAGAAGCATATTAGGCTATTACTCGAAATGATGACACTCAAAACGTCGTCATTTGAGAATTTAACAAAAGGCCAAGTTGTGTGCTCCAGAATAAGAAGTAACTTTATGCCTTTGCTCACGCTTATACCACAAAGTGCTTCAATAGCGCAATTCGTTGAGTTCTGATTGCGTGCGAGCCACCTTAATCCGGTTGTGCGAGCCCTCGCTACTGCAGCCGCCTCCGGATCGATGCTAGTGCTGGTCTGCGATTGCTTACGACACTGCCATGGTTATACGGTTATGCGAGATCTCACAGCAGGGCGTTGGTGCCGGGCCCGCATTGCAGCCGCGTTGCGAGCTCTACGGGCCGCTGCCTTCGCTTCTGAAGTGTTCGTGGTGAGTACGTGCGAAGAAATGAGCACTCACTTAGCTCCGAGGAATGAGGAAGAAAGTGCACCAAGAGCGCTCACGCTCGCCTTGAGAACTAGTGCACGCGGCGCATAGAGGGTCTTGCCCCTGAAGTCACAGCTTCCGTCTGATATTCTTATTCTATGTTTGCTTTATAAGCATATGCAAAAACGTATATTTTGGTGACGATCAGCGTTCGGCAACTTTTTTTAATGTGTTGCTATATGGTTGGTTGCTGAAAATTATGGTGCCCTTTCTGGATTTTTTCTAGCTATGAATGAACGTTGTGGACGCAGGAGCATCATTGTCATTGTTACAATACTCAAGAATCATTATTTGTTTTTATGTAGCAAAGATTAGTTCTGATGAAGCGGATAGTTTCAGCTAAACATGATGCCACACTGCATGACGAAACGTCTTCTCAGGAAACGTTACTCTAACGGTTTTCTCAAGCAAATCGACGGGAGATAGCGCCATCATGTTATGTCATTTCTTCCTATTTTTTGATGGTCCAGGTATATGTGTTCCCACATGTAAAAAAATAGTTGTAAGTCAGCGCATTTGTCGCGCGTTCTTCATGTTGTGTCTTGTCTAAGATTTGTGCTGTTTTCTCTCCAAAAAGTAAATTCTCTAAGGCTGTGCTCTAAAACTAAGTCATTTTCTCTTGCTCAAAAACTCTACAGTCATCACTCCGTGTCTCCAGTTGGTGAGTCTTGTGGTAGTAAAATAAGGACACTTTTCTTGGCGGTAATAACTGTTTATTTCGCTCGCCACGTCCACATAGATTGTTGTTTGTCAAAATGCATTACCTTGGCATGTGAACGTTATTCAGCGCGAAACAAACTACAAGCAATCAATATTTACACCGAAAACTTCTAGGCGCATTCCAAACTCACCTAGGGCGTAGCATTCTTGTTTGTCTGACAACATCAATTTCATCCACCATATGGGGAAAAGCTCCCTTCCTTACACCAACAGTGGTGACGTACAGATGGAGCAGGCTGCCTCGTCCTTCATCATCAAAGAGGCCGGAGACCAGAAAGTGCTGGTCAGAATGTCATAGCGGTTGACAGCTCGCTTCTCCGTTTCCAAAGCAAGAAAATTGCCTGCAGCTCAGATGTACCCTGATGGCGACGGCTGTAGAGGACCGAAAGGCAAACATGACCGACCTCATATTATCCGAGTGGGCATCAGACTTCTCTCATCTTCAACAACCTACTGTCAAACAACCATTTTTATTTTATACTCAGGTTCATGTTCACCGTATACATTACGTTAGCTTCTCACAGACAATGTTTTCGCGAAAAAAAACGCCCAACGTTGTGTTCATATGCGTATGTGCTCATCACTGAAGCCCCTATTCATTATGTACGCCTCAAGGCTGCAAGCACGAGTTGCTGTGACAGCCGTTGTGATGTGTCGCGTCATACACTGTGACATTTATGAAGAATGCACAGTCACTCGAACACGAGTCCGCTGCCAACAGGTACGTTTTAGAACAATCTTTCTTTGTCTCACTAAAACACCTCTGTGACAACATTTGTGAAAACAGTTCAGTACTTAAAGGACATGATCACCTTTGACATTTTAGTGAACTTGCATGCTTTGTGTGGAAATTTCAATCTGCTTGACAATTTGTGTGTTTAAATATTAGGTTTGATGTGGAAACATTTCAATATTGAAAAACTTGATTCAATGCGAAAGTGTTGTGCTGTGCTATGTACTTACGTATTCCGTTGTGTTTGTTATTTATTATGTGGTGCTGACTTTTGTGCAAAAAAAGAGGAGTAGCCGGTGCCACGTATTGGCCCCAACCTCTCCTTGGAAACACTTATTAAAAATGTGCAGTGGCGCGTTGCTTACAAAGACGGAACACGTGTACTTTACTCTGCTCTTGTAAGAAAAATATTTCTAATCTTTTTTCTGACAGTTTGGGCTAATTGCGTGTAGCTAAAAATACAAACAACGAATCATCTCTCGCACAATATATTACATCTGAACAAATGCGACAAACATAACAAAATACCAGTACCACTAGGAAGTACGTTATTTCCCCGATTTGTTGAAGAGGTAAAATTTGAGCTGTTTAAGCATTTAGTTACTGCCGCATTTCAATTCGAAATAGGCTATCTATTGCTCGATCCGGAATAGCACTATGTTTGCAAAACTATATAAAACGAGCGAATTTTTTGTTAAACTATAGTTACCTATAAAGGTTTACCAAACGTGTTTGTCGTCTGCCAATAAAAAGGAGACCTTAAAACATCGCCTTTAGTATTGAACGCGATAGCAATATCCTGTTCAGGTGACCGGCTTTAAAGCACGAAGCCATTATGAAAATCACATCTAATGGCGCCCGCTGGCTACCGGCGCTTGTACGACGCGCTCTTACAGCAGTATTTCATGTGGTGTTGGTAAGCATGTCTACCGGACGCACGCATGGCTTTGTCAAGCATGAAAGCTACTTGCACTACATTTTCAGGCAGACGAATTTATTTTTCCTGTTTTCACAAGCAGAGGCGTGGCCGTGAGTTAAAACATTCGCTTGCAAAGCAAACGACCCAGTTTCGATTCGCACTTGGACACGTTTATTTTACTTGCATCCTTCTAGAGTTTTAGGTCACGCATCGTATGATGATTTTTCCCTCACAACACATGACGCCGAGGCCAACACTTACACCAACACCAAAATTTCTGCAGAACAAGCTCTCTAACGCTATCATGCAAAATCTTCGAACTGGATAAAGCCGCGAAAAATTATTCGATGTTTGTCCAGACTGACCTCATGAGCTGCTATTTAAAAAAATGATGAAACAGCTTCGCAGCGCAGTTTCGCCAAGCCTGAAGAAACTGGGAAGCTCGGTGGCCTTATTTGTTGCTGTTTATTTTTCCCTCTCTTTATGCATCCCCTTATTCGTTCTTTTCTAGTTTTTTTCATCAAAAAAAAACGAAAGTATTTTGTGCCGGGGTTCACTACGGCTGCGCTGACGTACATCTGTCGCGGATATGACGTTTGGAAAAGTACGTATGCGAACAAATTGCAAAAAAAAATTGGTCCCGTATCTGCATGTTATCTTCAAATGTCGACTGTATCTGTATCTGCATGTTATCGGCAAATGTTGCGTGTGGAGGGAGTTAACAAAACATTTATTTGATGTTCTGCGCAAGAAATTAGATGAATGGTATTCTGGAAGCGCTGCGTAGAGTACCTCGAGCGTGCAGCTAAGGTGAACGAGTGTATCAAGTCACGTCACGCGTGAGACATGATCGCACTCTGACAGTATCTTCTGGAAAACATAACACGTGGCTCTAAGACGGGTGTGCGCGCCCGTCTCGAACGTGATAAGGTGTAGAACGCAAGACAACGGGAGGTGCCACCAACATCTAGTCTTAGCAAAACGTTGGAAACACTCTCCTTTTTGTGCAAGCGTCGGCATGGTCAGCGCAGCATGATAAGTGCTACGGCCCTTAAAATTTCTTAGGTATGCCTTTTGTAGTAAAAGGCGCACATGCAGAATAATACGTGTTGTTATGTTGCCCCAGAATACTTGCTTTTAATTTGGCAATTGCACAAGTATGAACGTTAAATCATGAGCAACGATGGTGGGCGCTGCGGATGGGATCGGCCGGTTCAAGTACCCGGTGCCGTTAAGAGTAAATAAACAGACAATTGTACAGACATATAGACAGACCAAAGATTTGCGTCGAAATTCCCCAAGAAAGACTATCGTCTTCAAAGTGAGAAGAAAAAGTTCCATAGCGGGTTGTCAACCCTGCAACCTCTCACTCCTGAACGTGCGATGCAATCCGCTAGAAAACAACGCGCACGTTGCTTAGCTTGTTATTTTGCAAGCTATATAGAGACACCATGTACCATTTGCCGTCCTTATAGCGAAGCAATTTAAACAAGTTTTCGTCATCAGTAGGCTCACGAGTTGCGAAGCATGCGCACTCCCACCTGACTCGGTCAAAGTCCGTATAGATGGTCCTCAGTAGAGTTTGTTCACTGACGCACACTGCTTTGCTCGTGATTCTGACGCGTCTTACCTCTCATGCTTATACCGCATGTTGATTTTAAAATTACAATAGTTAAACAGAGCACCAAGGTCTCTACGCTCGCTGCCGGGCCGTAAAAAGGAGCACACTGCATTCATGTGAATAAGTAAGAACTGTGACATTATTGTTCGTGCTCGTCCAGGTGCATACCTGCGCGGTCACATCGTGTGCCTTTCTTTAAATGATTGACGTGCTTAAATTGTGGAGATGTAGCATTGTATGTCCGCGCTCGTCCTGTGAGTGTTTATTTCATGCGTGCCTTCTGCTTGAGGTGCGCGCTGAAAGTTTTGAGCTCTGTACCGTTCTCTGCGTGACATTGCAATTTGTTGCTGTGACTACCATTCCTGCGCAGTTGTGCTGATAATTGATTGATATGCGGGGTTTAACGTCCCAAAATGCACAGTTGTGCTGAAACAACGCACAATAAGCGCTCAAGTGCCTTTGTTTAAGATCCGTTTCGCTTTTGTGTGTGCCGATATCAAAAGGAGGAATGAGCTAGGATTTTTTAATGCGAAGCATTTCTTAGCAAACTTCAGCGACATTGAGCGTATCTATCTATCTATCTATCTATCTATCTATCTATCTATCTATCTATCTATCTATCTATCTATCTATCTATATATCTATCTATCTGTCTATCTATCTATCTATCTATCCATCTATCTATATATCTAGCCGCCTATGACTGTTACCTCTGGGGGCCATTTCGATTATGGTATTGATACCGAAATCGGTATGGCAAAACATGACTCTATGACAAGCATAGATGGCTAGTCATAATGTGAAAATGATGAGATGTATGTCATAAATGTCATGATTTACAGTTCATAGTCGTGCTGCTCTTGCGTTTGTTTTGTTTTGATGGCATATTGCAAAACTGGTATGGTATGACATGACTGCATGATGAACATAAGTGACAGGCCTTAGCATGAAAATCGTGACACGCACGTCCTTTAAGTCACTACAACATGCAACAGTAATGGTGTTCTCACGGCCGTTTCGCTAACTTCACATACGTGAAGTTTCTGCAGGTCCATGTGCTCAGATTTGGGTGCATGTTAAAGAACCTCAGGTGATCTAAACTTTTGGAGCCTTCCGCTACGGCGTCTTTCCTAATCATATGGTGATTTTGGCACTTTCGACTTTGCATATCAAACTCATGCAGAACTTGGCGTTACGGGACTGGAATAGATGACGAAGATACCTGACTGGTGCAAACATAATAATCATGACATGCATGTCATGTAAAACATGTCTACATGCGTAGTCATAGCGCACTCGTGGTTGCCTTCGATACCTTCAGATATGCCAAATTTGGTGTTGCGTGATGTCAATACAAGATGAAGGTATATGACTGATGCAAACATGATAATTATGAAAAACGTGTCATGTAAGAACATGACAACATACAACGCTCATGATGTGTTTGTGGCCATTTCGCTAGGTTTACATATACCAAGTTTGGTATTACGGGACGCGAATGAACGGCGAAGGTACATGAGTGGTGCAAACAAAATAATTATGACATTTATGTAATGTAAAAACATAACTACATGCCATGCTCATGATCCGCTTGCAGCTGTTTCACTAGCTTCACATTTACCGAATTTTTTGTTACGTGACGTGAAAGGATAACGAAGGTATATGGCTGGTGTGGACATGATAATCATGAGATGCATGTCATGTAAGAACATGACTACATACCCCGCTCATGATGCACTCGCAATCATTTCACTAGCTTCATATATGCCAAATTTGGTATTACGGGACATGAATGAATGACGAACTGTATATGACTGGTATAAACGTGATATTCTTGAGATGCGTGTCATGTTAATTAATGACTGCATGCCAAGCTTATGATACCCTCGCGGCAGTCTCGCTAGCTTCACATATGTGAAATTTATATATTCATATATGTGAAATTTCACATATATGAAATCACGTCCCGCAAAGAGAGGACAAAGGTAAATGACAGCACCAAACATTTATGATAGTCCTGACATTCGTATTTAAAAAATGATTACATGCTCATGGCGCGCTCGCAGCCATTTCGCTAGGTCCACTTATAGCAAATTCGGTATCACGTGGCTTGAAAGGACAACAAAGGTAAATTATGTGTCCAAACATGATAATCATGACATGCGTGTCATTCGAAACATAACTGTATGCAACGTTCATAGCGAGCTCACGGCCGTTTCGCTAGCTCCACATATACCAAATTTTTGTTAGGTGACGTGAAATAGACGATAGAGGTATCATGACATGGTAGCCATGTACGGCATTTTTTACATCCGTCTCGTAACGTTGTGCTTATTTTAAAGTGGCATATCAACTTTCCTCAATCTGGCTTCATATATCATGCATTCCCACTGTACGTGGAATCTGCAATTTTTTTAGCTAAGAATGGCATCATGCACCCGCTATGCTATCATTCTTGACTCTGCGGTGAAACGAGGTCCAAGTTACAGATCTGTATGAAAATTGTGCCCTTATATGATGATGAGGCTCATGACAAAAAGTGTAATGACTGATCGATTTTTAATGGGTCGAAATCTTTAAACCAGCTATTGGTAAGCAATCCGCATTGTGTGCGTATCTTGTGGTTGTTGTTTTTTGCTATTATCTTGGAATATTGCATATATTACTGTGGCATGCCAAGATAACGTCTGCGCTGCAGGGTCATTTTACGAAAGCGTGCGAAGAGCGGCCATGTCTCTGTAGTAAGGAACTCTGTTGCCATGCAGACAGCTTGGGTTAAGCTGCCGTTGAAATCCTGCCCCCCCCCCCTCTTTTTTTGGTGGTGCCTAAAAGCTGTTTCAGTTGCAGTCAATAGTGGTGGTGATAGGGCTGGACGAAAATGCCTTTATCGTGCGGTATGGGGACCTAAAAACAGTTTACTTAAAAAAAACTCTTCTGCCGCTGTCTTTAATGAGCGTATATGTCCGACAAAAGCGAAAGACTTGAGTCGGCTAAAACTCCAGGACCGGA